>CM062376.1:69812492-70051055 GCA_031216125.1 Dalbergia cochinchinensis | reverse complement strand
TGACATCTTAGAATTATAAAACATGCTATGCAACCTTATTTTAATCTTATCTTTATAAGGTGATAGCTTGGAATTATAAACATGATATGCAATCTCCATTTCTTTATCTTTAAGATTTAAGGTGATGACTTGAAAATTAAATATGATGTAAAAGAATCCTGAAATATAAACATGATGCAAGAAATCTGGAGCGTGTAATCCGTATAGGACCAAAGAGAGTGTGGAGAAGAGAATATTAAGAAACTGTGAGAGCTACAGTCCTGACAGGACCGGTGAAGGGAGAAGAGAATTATTATTACATCTTTTAAGCTCCAATCTCAAGACTTTTTAAAGAATAAATTCTTTAACTCCAATAATCATATTTCTTTTGCTTGTGATACATGGCCAAGTCTTTGACCTCTCAGATCTTAGGGTGATGGCATAAAATAAACATGCCATGCGCTGATTCTTTTAGCCATTATAAAATAAAGTGAGATGATAAATTAAATATGAGATGCAACCTCTTTATTATCTTGAAAGATTAAGTGATGATTTGAAACATAAACATGAAATACAAGCTTGGAAAATACATCTTTCAAGTTCTAAACTAAAAATCTTTGTTTTAGCATCATAAAGCATTATTCTTTTAAGTTTTGCATCATGTGGGATTTTCAAGCTTTAGAGGCCTAATCTGTGATGCAGGATTTACAACCCACCCTCGCGTCCCCTACCATCAAACCATCATCTTAGTTCCACTCTGTGCCATATGGCCGAATTGCTTAAAGAAAAATGAAGAGGAAACTCGAAATGAAAAGCTACGGTAAGTTCATACTCCATCATTTTGAGCTAAAAACACAACTCCTCAAAGCATAGAAATAAATTTAGGAAACTACTCCCTACCTAATCCGAAGTCAATAGCAGGAAGAGAACTTGATTTCTCAAGTGAAATGTGGAAATAAAATCTCTTTGAAAATTGGAAGAAAGAATTCAGCCAAAGAGGAGGAAGAAAGAAAGTTGTTGGTGCTCCTAAAAACTAGTTATGAACAAAGCATTCCAAGACCACTCAAGCAAGCCTATTTATAGAAGATTTTGAGGCTTCCCTAATCGGCTAAACAGGAGGTAAAAGACTTACTGAATTCTGCAGGAGAAATAAGGGAGGAAAAATCATTTTAGACAAAGTTGAAGTAGTGAAACTTAAGGCAATAATTCAGCTGCATAATGGCATCAATAATTTCATCCATTACAGCCCAAAGAAGTGAAATTTGTGTGTTCCATGCATTATTTAGGTGTAGACAAGGTATTCATGTAATTTAGAGAATTTACGGTTAAGGGCTTAAGTGAATTAGTAAGCAATTTGGGTGTTTTTGAGCAATTTTGGGTTCTAGTTCAATCTAAATACATAATTTTGACTCTAGATTAATATTTAGAATTTAATAAGCTTTAATTTGAGCCTATTATTGCTTAGGTTTCGGTATACTTAATCAAAAATCCCAAAATTCGCAGAAAATCACTAAAAATGTGACAAAATTGTACTTTCACTTGGGCAACGCTGAGGCTACTGAGCTTGTAACGAAATGGGTACAATCATAGCTTAAAAAAATTTTAAAACATTTTAGTGAGGCTCAGGCTCTGAATATATCACATACTCGGAGCAAAGTCAAATCGCAGATTTTGGTCAATATCACGCCTAACTCAAAATCGAGATTCTTCTCGCTCTATTAATACACACATAACACAAACAATCCTTTATTATCATCAAAACATCCCCTTGAGAATAGGTGGCCCATGATCCTCATTTCTCTCTTCGAGTAAAATAACTTCAAAGCATTTTCGTCATTTTGATAATGCGATGTAAATTCATGGATTTGCGACTCTGCAGATGACGACTGTCTTCTAACCTCTCTTCTAATGTTATATTCCTTTATTGAGAATTGTTCGCCTCAAATCTTACTGTGTAATAATTACCTACATTAATTCGTAATTTCTAATGATGTGAAAATTACAAGAAAAATTGTATACAAGTGCTATAAGAAAAATCAAAGATTCTAAAAGCTTCAGTAAAAAACACAATTTTGATCCTTTTTTAGTTAGCTAGTTTTCCTAAAACACTAAAACCAATTTTTACACAACAACTATTAGTGATTTAAACTCATCTAAAACATCCTAAACTCAGTAACCATCTCTAGTTCTCCTTAAAAAAGATTAGATCAAAAATTTCTAAAACCTTTAGCATTTAAAATCAAGTGAGAAAAACCATATTCTTAATCTTTACATACAATTTCGGGTCTTTCAAAATTTCCTTTTATGACAACTCTTAAAGACAAGATCAGTACCTAAAAATAAAATATATCAAACTTTAAATCAGAATTATATAAGGGCCAAAAAAAAATAGATGAAAAGTGTCCATGATCAAAATTGCCATTTAAGATAAAAGAAATAAGTCTTGAACTTTAGAATTTAAGTGATAACTAGAATCTTAAACTTGTCTTGTAACCTTATTATTATCATTATAAGGTGATAACTTGGAAATATGAATATGAAATGCAAGGCTTGAAATATAAATATGAAGATGCAAATTCATTCTTAGATCTTTATAATTTAGGTGATAACTTGAAATGTAAATATGATTATGTAAATTCATATTATTATCTTCAAGAATTAAAGTGATAACTTGAAATATAAATATGATTATGCAAAACTTGAAATATAAATATAAATATGCAAATTTATTCTTAGATCTTTATGATTCAAGTGATAACTTTGAAATGTAAATATGAATATGCAAGTTCATATTATTATCTTCAAGAATTAAAGTGATAACTTGAAATATAAATATGATTATGCAAAGCTTTCTGAAATATGAATATGATGTGCAAGAACTTGAAACATAAATATGGATGCTAGTTCATTTTTATATCTTGTTAAGCTTAAAAACTCAAAACTTAGTAATTCCTTTATTAATCTTTTAACATCTAGAATTAAACCTTGGGCTTTAGAGGTCATTTAAATGATGGATTCACAACCACCATCATGATTCCTCATCATCAAGCCATGGTCAATATCAAGTCATAAAAATCGAAAATATAAAGGAAGAACAAAAGAAAGAACATGAAATAAAATCCCTACCAAGTTGTTTCTTGTTATCAAAAGGTAATGATTGATCTTTAGAGAAGTTAGAAGAAGAAAATATGTCCTTGATGTGTCCTTGAAATTCGGCCAAGATTAGAACAAATGGAGGGAGGACTTTTCTTGTGTTTTTGTGTTTGATAATGGAAAGATTGTGTGTTTAGGAGTTGATTTATGGTTGGAATGTGTATGCTTGAGGTTTAGAACTTGACTAGAGGTTGGGAATGGAGTCTCTTGAGTGTGAATAAGGAATGAGAAGAAAGCTTGAAGTATTGACAAAATTAGATAACTTTGAGCAAACTTTGAGTGAGAAAACTATCAAGTAAGAAAATGCTAAGGCTAGGAATGTTTGTGTGTGCATTTAGGCAATGGAAGAGCTCATATTTATAGGCGAAGGAGGGCTGTATGGCCACTGCCTTGTAGCTGGAAAAATGGAGTTTTTAATTCATTTTTCAATTAAAGAAAACATGGAAAAAGAATTCTTTTATTCTTGTAATAATTTGGTTCATGCATAATGTAACGCCCCGATTTTTCTACCTGAGAGGAAAATGACCAAAATGCCCCTGAGGTCATTTTCTGCCCGAAATGCGAGGATGGCCGGCCCGGCAGTCCTTGAAGGGTTAACTCAATGTTTCAAGGGGATTAGATGGCCTTGAGCGGTTTCGGGGCGAAAACCTCATTTTCATAGCTCGGTCAAAATGACCAAAATACCCTATAACGCTTTCACGGCGGGTAAAGATCTTGATTGAGCCCGAAACATTCCCCGAAGGTTCAAAACAATGTTTTCAAGTGTTTAAAAGTTTCTATTTAAGTTCTAGTGGTCCCAGGCAGTTTTAGTGCAAAATTACGATTTTGCCCCTGGAATAGTGTTTTTGAGCCTAATGATGTAATTGAGCAAACCTAAACAATATTAGGCTCTAATCGAAGGTTAATTAATTTTCATAATTAATCTAGAGTCAAAATAAGTCATTAAAATTAATTAAAACCTAAGATTGCTTAGATTAAACTCAAAACCCCTTTTCTTTTAAAGAACTCAAAACTTCTAGAACATAGAATCTTGAATAGTATTTTCACTATTCACCCTCTACACCTCAAAAAGAAGCCTAGGATGTAGTTGAAGGCCTAGGATTAATAGAGATAGAATCCTCTAAAAGGCTAGAATGCCCACTAATCATAACCTACATAGCCTTAATTACCTATCCTTTCACTTACACATTTTACTATAAACTCCTAATCTTAGGCCCAATCCAAAAATACACCTAAACACATCACTAATCCACAATTAATAAAACAATTTCCTCCCTTTGGATTCCCCTATAAGTGGCGCCACCTCATACCCTATACCTCACAAGTTTATTCACTCATACACTCAAGGAACTATGCCTAAACCCATGCCTACAACCTCACCTTGAAATGACACAACCAAGAGACATTTTCCCTCCTTTTTCCCTCAATATTTCGGCCACCCTTCCCTCCACTCACCTCTCCATGTTTTGTTTCTCTATAAATAGCATACATAAGTAAACTTAAGACACCTTTAGTCATTTGGCAAGTTTTAGTTTTCTAGAGCACTTAAAGGCTTTCTTTTTCTCTCAAGTTTCAAGAGTTCCTCTTCTTCATCATCTTCTTCAACCTCATCCCACTAGGTAGGGATTTTATTTCAAGTGTTTCTTTCATTTTAAGTCTTTATTTAGTTATTTACTTGATAGTTTCTCTTGAATCTTTTAGAACTTCTTCTTCTTCTCCTTCTTTGTTTCATTTTCGGCCAAGGCCTTTAAAGGGCTTGGAAATAAGGGTTTGATGATGGGGATTGCATAATGATGTTCATCACTTAAGCAACCTCTAGAGCTTGATCTTAGTTCTTGAGGAAACTATGCCTTTAGCTTCTTTTCTTGTGGTCCTAAAGAGCTTAACTTGATGTTGTTTTAAAATGAGTAAGTGAACTCAATAGCAAGGGCTCATGATGTTGGTGTTAATACATCATCAAGATCATGGTCCCAAATGTTTCAAATGGTTCTTTTCCTAGCCTATAGTTTCGATTCCTTTTCCTTTTCTTTCTCTAAATTTTCGGCCATGTTGGCCAATGAGGCTCATAATGGCTTGATGATGAAAGCTTCTAGATGATGACTATGTGTTCATCACAATGAGGCCTCTAGAGCTTGAGTTTTAGTAAAAATGTTATTTATGACTTCATTTCAAGAAAAGAAACTTTGTGTTCTAAAGAACCCTTGAGGTTCATTCTAGTTTATTGTGTTAAGTTTGGGTTGAGATTTAAGTTCTTCTAAAGTCTTGGATGAGCTCTAATAAGAAATAAAATGAACTCGCATTCATATTTATATCCAAACTTATGCATTGCATATTTACTTGAGCCTTGTATTCATGTTTATTTTCCAAGCTACCACTTTAAGTTAAAAGATAAGAAATAGAGTGCATCTCATATTTAAGTTCTTGTCTAGCATATTTATTTTCCATCACTAAAGAATGTAAAGATCTAAAACAAGAGCTTGTATATCACCTAATTAATCTCGAAGCCTTTCTATTTTGGCCTTAAAGTCGATTGTTGCTGGGCCTAGAGTACTAAAATAAAGAATTGAACTTGCATATTTAAATTTCAAGTCTTGCATATTTATTTCAAGCCTTGCATATTTATATTTCAAGCCTTGCATATTTACTTTGAAGTTCTCACTTTACTCTATAATGAAAGATAAAAATGAAGCGCATAACATATTTACATTTTTGTCATCACTTAAAGACCTTAGAGCTCAAAGACTTGCCCATTTTATCTCAAGTTAAAGTTTAATATGGAAGCATTTTTTGAATGCATAATTTCGGTCATGTGGTGATGATGAACTTAGAATGAGTTTCATCTAGCTACAAGGGCCAACAATCTAAATTTTAAGATTTTCTTTAAGCCTCATGAATTTTATGAAGTTAAGACCAACAAGATTTATGAATTTAATCCTTTTTTAAGGAGGAATTAAGTTGGTTACTGGCCTAAGGTTGTTTTTAGCCCCTTTGGTAAAATAAAATGGTTTACAAAGAGTCTTAGAAGTCCTAAATTGGTTCCAAGAGAAACTAGCAACTTATATGCTTTAGAAAAGTCAAATTGTGTATCTTTTTGGGGCTTGATATTTCGGTTCTGCCATGATAAGTTTATTGTTGTATGATGATGTTATGATGTGTTAGAATGTGTGAAAAGTTTATATGATGAGGTAGGAATACTTCTATGCATGATAGGAGAGAAACTAGCTTCATAGAAAAACGTAAAGTTGGAATTTAACATGAGTTTGATCCCTTTAATCCTAATCAATGCCCAAACTATTTTAGTATGATAACAATCAGTTTAGGATTGATTAATCATGAAAAATTTGGTTACATTTGAAGTAGGATTGAATTTTAGCACCTATAGAGAAACTAGTAACTAGAAAATCGTAAAAATGCAATTCTAGAACTCTTAAAACATTTAATTTTCTGATTCTGTACAGCACCCTTATAATGTAGTAAAAATGATTTATAATTAGTTCAAAGGCTTAGGGATACCTCATAATTGGCTTAGATTTAATTTATAGTGCCTTAGGCGAAGACGGAACCGAGAAAGGGCCTAAAACGTAAGTTCTAGTGCCCCGTAATCATAGATATATAATTCTGCCCTTGGAGTAAGGTGCTGCCTAGGTTTATTAGAGAACATAAGTGATAGTAAAATTTGTTAGAAGAGAATCTTTAGGTGCATAAGAAGTCGGTTGGAATGATAGAATAATCACATCTCAAGATTAAGGCCCATAAAGGTCAAAGCATAGGATACCGTAAAATCAAGAGCATAATGAGTTTCAATGTTACATATAGATGTATGTTTTATTTGAGAATGATTATGTAAACAAATGAAATTATGATTGAGGATACATGTTCTAATTGTTTATGTGGCATAAAGCAAATTTGGAAGAAATCCGGCATGCCGCTGTTATGCTGCCGAATTTCTGACAAATTTGGGGACTTAGAAAGTTTTTGAAAAACCCATGAGATGTTCTTAAAAAGATATTAGGTACTAAGATGTGTTCTTGGATGACACCGGTTCGGCCGAGCACCTCCAAAGAACTCATGTGACATCGGTACCAAGATGTATTCTTGGGTGACACCAGTTTAGCCGAGCACCCCCAAGAAGTGCCCCCTAGCCCATACTAGACAGTCGGGATTATGATTATGATACGCTTATCGGGATTGATAAGTAAGAATTAGTGACGACTAGTTAGGTATGAGCTCATAACCTAGAGATGTGACACGCTCTGGGTGACACCGGTTCGGCCGAGCACCCCCAAAGTGAATGTCTTTTTAGGGTAGCCCATGAGAAAGTAAAGTATGATGATTATGTCATAAAGTTTCCCACCTGAGATTTTAATTGCCACTTTATGCCACTACTATGATGTTACTTATTATTATGATGAATATTCTTGCATTAAGTAGTGTCACGCATACATTCTTTACTATGTTGCATTCATGACATTAAGAATCATTCTAAAATGAACGGACCTTGGCCAACTATGTTTTGAAACTTAAAAATGAACTTGGTACATGCTCACTTATTTCATACACTAAACCCAAGGTTCCTGAGGACGTAGATGATGACACCTAGATGGGAGGTTGCCCTACTGAGTTTCTTTAACAAGATTCTCACTCCCTCTATCTTTTCTTTCCGTCATGTCTTCAGATGGCAACCTTCGTGTTGTTCATTGACACCCCCACCTGGGAGGTGCACTACGACCTAGAGCACCGGTCGTATCATTTTGAAGGGAGCTGCACACTTCGAGTATTTATGTTTTTGGGATGCCCCTTTTCTCACCCTGTGCATAGCTATCGATTTTCTCTGACTTCCCCATATGGCGACGACATGATATTTGAGCGAGCACGGGCACACAACGAGAGGGCGCTCCGCACGTACTTTGCTAAGTCCGCCGCCCATGACTTCCCCGACTATGTCCCCCGTTCAAGGCATTCGGAGACTGACCCATCAGAGGATCCAGCCACCCATCCATACTCTGAAAGTCCCCCGTTCGAGGCATTCGGAGACTAACCCATCAGAGGATCCACCCACCCATCCATTCGGAGACTGACCCATTGAGGGTGGAGGGTAGCGAGGAGACGGTCACACAGCCAAGAGGCGCTCGGAGGCGATCCATGCGTCCCCGTCGAGGAGCTCATGTCCAGCCGCAGCGAGTGCCCACTCCGGATGAGCTTCGTCCGTGGATCAGCTATATCCCGCTCTATCCGAACCGCTAGTGGTAGAGGTGCTCAAGGAGTGATAGTGTACACACCACACGTAGATTAGGGTAGCCTTCTTTTGTTCTGAAAGGTTGCCCATTTTAGGTGCATTAGGGTGTGGGTGTCTTCCCTTTTTAGATTTCCATGTATTTTCTATTTTTCAGTTGTATTTGCTTTATGTTGTACTAAACTAAGTCCCACTTTTGAGTGGGCGAGTATCCATTTATGCAGTTTGTTTTATTATGTTGCACAATCACATGCTTCATGATCGGATGTTTATGACGTGTTTGTTTGGATTTGTGTTTTATCGCCGCTAGGCTTCATAGTTTGTTTCATCACTCGTCTCGTTGTGTGGCTCTCACTTTGTTTTCTTAATTCAAAAAAAAATTTACCCGTATTTTTTGCTAAGTATTTTAAAACAAAGAGGAAACTATGACGTAATAGACTAATGGTTAACCTAAATATGTTCTAGAGTATTGGGTTAAAAATTAGGATGTTACACATAATGGATGAAAACACTAAAATATGATGCTAATAGGAGACATTGTTGCTGATCACATCATGGCTGAAATGGGTGGGTTTTCTTTTGAATAAACATAGCCAAAAATAATGCAAAAGAAAACTAAAGGTATAGTGTTATGGTTGGATATGTTTCTTTGTTGGAAAAATAATAAAATATGGTGCAAATGGGCTGATCATAGGCGCCATTTTCTGATCCCTTTAGGATCAGATTGGTGATGTTTTGCAAGTGGTAAATCATGTATTAGATGTGTATTTACTTAGGTAAAAGATTAGGAATTGATAGATTAATGAAAATGGTAAAAGGTTAAGTGTTTAGGATAATACAAGATAAGGTAAAAAGAGAAATCATATACTAGTAAATGAAGTTAATTTCAAATGAGTAAAAAATAATTTGTAACATATGTTCTAAACTTAGGATAAGAAAATGTAAATGTATAAGATTTTACCTAAATCGAAATCTTATCTTTGATCTCAATTATCACTAATTTTATGAGCTTTTATAATTAAGGAAAGAAAATTTAATTTTACCTTAGGTAATTTTAGACTCTAATTACCTCAATAATTATTTTTTAACATTAGGTAATTAATTTAAACTCAAGGTTGATGAATGAAATCATTTTGAGTTCAAATAGGGCTTTAATACTACCTTAATTACACAAGTAAATCTATTTAGTACTAGGGGTAAAAAGGTAATTTTACATAAAAACTCCCTGTAATTACTAAACATTCTTAAATTATACTTGATAGCTGTTTTGAACTTTTGGGTGAAAACCGAATTCAAAGATTATATAATTTTATGTAAAATTACTGCAGGGGTAAAACAGTAATTTTACGTACGGTAAAAATTAAGAATTGAGATTTTTATCTCTAAGACGCAAATAATCCCCATCAGGCATAAAATTAACCCTTCAAAGATAATTTAGATTGGTTATCCTTGATTTCTGGGTAAAAATGACCTTAGGGGTATTTTGGTCATTTTATACTTACAGAAAAATTAGGGTTTGCGACTTTCGCACAAATCGCTATTCATGTTTCCCATAATGTTTCTCTAATGTTATATTCTTTTATTGAGGATTATTCGGCCTCGAATTACGTGCAAAAATTACCTAGAGGCATTTTGGTAATTTTTACACAGCAGTAAAAATTGGGGTGTTACACATTTAATACCAAGTTGAGTACAAAAGGAAGCAATTCTACAAGCAAATACACCTCTTTTCTCTAATATATTCTCATACATATCCATTCCATTAAAAACAACATAATAAAAGCATTAATTACTACACTATTGCAATCTCGAGTTCTTTTGCGTAGCAGCATCATAGTCCTCTAGCTTAACCTGGAGATGACATGGAACACATACATAGGGGTGAAAATTCTCAGTAGGGCATTTCCCTCAAATACACAACAAATGTCATCGTCATTATTCCAACCACTTCGGTTCATTAGGAAAAGGATGATCATGCATTACATAACAATAGTTCATTTTTAAAGTTCCAAATCATACTCAAGTGGATAACTTTTAGTAATCAATCACTTAATGCACATATATCATAAAGCTCAAACACATAGTGAATAATCCTAATTAAGCAATTAAATATGATATAAGTATGTATATTCTAGATGTAGTGAAATTATCTCAAAGGGACCTGGTTTCACTTGTGACCATAGAACTCAACTCGGTGCATTTTCTCTTTTTATCGACATGGGAAAGACTTAGTTTATACCCAATGGGTATTTACTGTAGATAACTCCACAATCGATAGTTTATACCACATGGTATTTATAGTGGATCACCACACAAAGGAAATAGACTACTTATCAGGACTGAGCTTATTCCTATACGTGATCATCGAACTTCATTTTTTCCTCTTCTGAATCACACACAGATCTATTCCTAACTGATATGTCTGCTGACTCATAATATCTTTGGGGAAGTTCTTCTTTTTGCCTTCTCCTATAATATCTCTAGAGAAGTTCCTCTTTTTATCTTCCCCTCATTCGTTTCTGTTTTCTCCATATGTCAGAATATGCACAAGTGAAATTTATGTATTCTCTTTTCTTATATATCTGCATCATATACTTTCTTTTTTCAAATACATGCATAAGCCATATGTAGGCATTCATTCACAATGCTATTTCAATCATGCCTCATAAACCACTCTTTACTTCCCCTAGCATGCATTCATACTCATCATACTTAAATTTAGAGTCACTATATCACCAAATCAATAATTGGGGTCAACTCCAGCATGTTAGTAGAATTTACACTTAAGGAATACGATTTATCCTTCATATCAAACATCCAATGTACGGGCTATGAAAATTCTTCAAGACACCTCAATGTGTCCACAAGGCCCTGTAAAAATTTTAGAGAAAAAAAGAGTTCTCTAACTATGTTAACAAAATTAGAAAATTTAGTGGTCAAAAACCACTTAACCTTAGCTCAGAACCCAAAATTCATAATTTTTAACCCTAACAAAGCATTGAATCAATTCAAAATAAAAATCAGGGTTGAACTTCAAGATGTTTACAATGCCCTATGAAAATCTCAAGGAAAAATCAATTATTTACTGTGGTAACAAAATTAAACAAAGCCACAACTTCAATTCCAAAAGTTCAAGTAGCATAGGTAGAGTTTCATTTCTTGATTTTTTTAAAGTAGTATAAATCAAAATCACAGCTTAAGAAAATTCTTGGGACTAGCATAAGATGTTAGCTTCAACATATATTATTGGTAGCTGATAAAAATACCTAAAACATACTTAGAAAAATTCGTGATCATCCTCTGCCTGTAAGAGAACCAAATTTCCAGCAAGCATGATTAACACTTCTTTAGCGAAATTGAATTTTTTTCACAACACCAATACACTCCACCAACACAAATATCTCTACTCCTATGTGTAATCATACTTTAGAACCATGAATATTAGCTTTCCAATCATCACAATCAGCAAGAAAATAGAGTTTCATCAAGTAAAGAAAATAGCACCTTACTTTGAAATTCTAGAGCTTTGTAATCCAAAAGTGTTCCAAAGGATTTCTCTTCACTCCAAGGACTCCCAATCAAACCTCAAAACTCCCTTAGGCAGTGAGGAAGTGAGATATCAAAGTAAGGATTGGTGGAGAACTGAAATTTTAATCAACTAGAATTGTAGGTGTTGAGATGTAGATTAAGTTTAGTGAAGGAAGTTGGTAGTTTTAATAACTCTAAACTAGTGTTTTTGGCATTTGAATGAAAGGTTGAGCTCTTGAGATGAGAATGGAGGCTGCTGCCTTTCTCCTTGGTGTTGGCCAAAAATGGTTAGCTTCTTGAAGAAGCTTGGAGCTTGTGTTTATCTTATACATAAATGAATGAATATTATATTGTACATTTAAGTAGCCTTTAATCTAAGATAGTAAAATAGATAGTTAGGATTAAATCTTGTAATTCAATATTCTTAGCAATTCATTTGATATAAGTAGATAATCTCCTTCATTTTGTAAAGATTAAATTAGTTTTCGGCATTAGAAATTGCACACCGAAATTTTACCGAATAGGTAAAACATTGTACCTGAGTAATCAAACATTGCCCAGAAATTAATTCTAGTTATAAAATCCTTATTCCTACCCATTTCTATTCTTAATCCTATAACTTCTCAGTTTTGGGCATCTCCGGGTCCTAATTGTAAGGTTTCAGCTGTCCCGCAAGATTACTATTCACCCCAGCCTGAATTTTTTTTTAACACGTCCGTTGGTCCATCCTTATCATTACTAAAACCGTCGATTTTTAAAATTATGACTAATAAAACTCAAATTAATTTTTAAATAATTTTTCAGATATTACACTTTCCTAGGACATCATGTGTCCAAGGAAGGTGTCATGATCAATCTCAAGAAGATAAAGATCATTCAATCATTTCCTAGGCCTACGAAAGTGATAGAGACTCATAGTTTCTTGGGTTTATAGGCTGCTACCACTTATTTGTTGGTGATGTCTCAAAATCCTTAGCCCTTTTGACAATGTTAACTCATAAAAATATGAATTCCAGTGGCCTGAGGCGTGAGAGGAAAGCTTTCAGAAACTTAAGGATTGTCTTACCTCCGCCCTTAATCTTGTTACCTTATGGATCTAGGGGCTTCCTTATTTATTGTGATTCTTCAAGGGTAGGTTGTCGTTATTCTTGATGCAACACAGGATGATTGCCTATGCTTCTGGGAAGCTTAAGATGCATAAACAAAACTACCAAACCAATGATCTAGAAATGATAGCCATGGTTTTTGCCTTGAAAATCTGGAAGCATTATCTATTTGTGGAAACTCTTGGAATCTATATGGATCACAAGAGTTTAAAGTGTATCTTCTAGCAAAAAGACTTAAATTTGAGACAAAAAAGTTGGATGGAACTGTTAGAAGATTATGAATGCTCTATACTTTATCATCTGGGCTAAGAGAATGTTGTGGCTAACGCATTCAGCCAAGAATCCATGGGCAGCCTAGCCAATTTCGTCATAGTTAAAAGGCTCTTAGTGGATTAAATTCATAGGTTAGAAGTGGATGTTGTCTAGTTTGAGCTTAGGGAGCAAGGTGTGTTCTTAGCATGTGCAAGAACAAAATCCTCTCTGGCTAAGTAGATTAAAATTGCTCAGGATCAAGATCCCAAACTTCATAAACTCAAGGAAGATGTGGTGAGTAGCAAGACAAACTATTTCACTCTAGATCAAGAAGGTGCTTTATAGTATGGTATGCGGTTATGCATGAGCTCGATGTTGGAGAGTTGACAATACTCTTACGAGGAAGGCCATATTTCCAAGTATTCTGTTCACCCTAGCTCCATAAAAATATATCAAGATTTAAAACCTCTTTATTGGCAAGAAGGCAGGAAGAGATATATAGGTGACTATGTGTCTCACTATCTACCATGCCAACCGGTAAAGGTAGAAAATTAGGGGCCTGCCGGCTTATCCCTATCAACAAATAGAAACTCCTAGGTGGAAATGTAAGCAAATTACAATGGATTTTATCACTGGATTACCGCATGCTTTTAAGTGGTTTGATTTAGTCTAGGTGATTGTTGACTGCTTAACCAAATCATCTAATTTCCTTCCAATTAAGACCATTTTTAGTGTGGCATAGTATTATGAGCTATATATTGAGGATATTGTTAGAGTACATGGGATACCAGTGTCCATCGTCTCTAATTAGGGGTCCAAGTTTACTTCTCAGTTTTGGAGGGCATTTCAGGAGGCTTTGGGGACCAATTGAAGTCAATACTTGCGTCTAATTGAATTTTCATATAATAACAATTATCGGTCTAATATCCATATGGCACCATTTGAAGCTCTTTATGGTCAGCATTGCCGATATCTTGTTGGTTGGTTTGAATTGGGGGAATCTATGCTTCTAAGACCAGATTTGGTGTAGGATTCATAGGAAAAATTCTGAATCATCCAGGATAGACTTTTAGCTACACAATGTAGGCAGTCAGCCTATGTTGATAACTGAAGGTGGGATCTAGAATTCTCAACTGGAAATTATGTATTCTTATGGATTTCATCTATGAGAGGAGTCATGAGATTTGGAAAGAAGGGTAAACTTAGCGAGCATTATATTGAGCCCTTTTTAGATTCTTGAGCGTATTGAATCAATGGCATATCGTCTAGCCTTACTCGCATATTTGTCCTCAATCTGCACAGTCTTTCAAGTTTCGATGCTCAGGAAGTATATGCCTAACCCTTCTCATGTGCTATTTCCTCAAGATATACAGATTGTTAAGAATTTATATTATGAAGAGGAACTAGTGGCTATTATAGACCATAAAATAAAAAAGTTTCATGGCCCAAATTAATCAATATATCTTTTTGTTCAAAATTCAAGGACCAAATTCTTAGTGTGGAGAATGTAACACCCTATTGTTAGAATGGTAATAACTAGGGCCTTCAGAGTGTGACGATTGGAAGAAAACAAGAAAAAGAGGGAATTGGGTTCGGTTTGGCGTACATAAAGACGCATTCTTTACTAAAGCACGACCACAATCATGGCGTGGTGCAACGTGATAGAAGCAACGCTAAAGTGTCGCAGAGAGTAACCCCGAAAAATAAAAGGGGATGCCCCCATTTCTAGAAGTGATCTTCTCTATGACAAGTTGAATTTCAGCCCTCTATCACTTTAGGATTTAAAACTCTTGCATGCAAGGGGATGGTGGGGAATTTAACATAAATTCCTCTTTTTTTTTTTCTCTTCATAATTTCTTCATCCACATAAGTAATCTCATCAAACCACCTCTACCAATTCTTGGGCTGCTTTTGGTGATAGAGGCTGTGAAGGAGAGGAGTACAAATTCCTTTTTGTTGTTCTTTTTTGCTTCTCAAGGATTGGAGAGGTAAGGTGTGGGTTGTTTCACATCTTAAATTTCGGTTATATTCCATTTCTTGCCAAGGAAATTGTTTAAGACTTAGGGTTGAGGATTCTAAATTGGGGTACAAATCCCAATATCACAATTTGTTCCTTTTAGAGTGAAATTGAGTTTAATCGAGGTTTTACTATGTTGATAGGCTTGGGATGAATAGGGAATGAATTCCCACCCAATTGAGCACAAATTTATCCATTTAAGCTATGTTTAGTTAATGGATTAAAAAGGGGTGAAATTTTTTGGAAATAATTTTTCGATGCATAATTTATATATAAAATTCATTCATAAAAAAATTCTCATTCTATTTTTATCCTCCAACTAGGCCGGATCTAAAATAGTCACATTTGACTTTATAACGAAGATATCCACTCATAACTCATGTAAGCATTTACGTAGTTCCTCGTATTCCCTCACCTGACTTTAGAGTTAAAAAGTTCTTGCACGTGAACACTATTGTAAAAGCTGTATAAGCTGTATAAGCATGTATAAGCTGCACTCTCACATTGCCATCCATGTGGAGTTCGTAGGTAACAACGGCCTCTCTGAGTTTACTTGAGAGCATATAAAATTACATATTTCCATAGATTTGGTTAATGAAGCTGGAACTAAATATCTATTTAATAAATAACAAATTTGATAAAATATATTAGAGACAAAAGACCAGACTTCCCAAGTTTTCTTTGAAGAAAACAAGCGTCACATAAAGAAGCACTCAACAATCAACATAACCTCATGCTACAAATATCGGCCATAATAATCATTTTAAAGATCAGTATGCCTGTCATTTCAAGTAACCAAGTAATGTGACCAGTGATTTGTATTCTTTATCATCATGTATCCACTTCTTACATGTTAATATACCTGTCAATGAATTTCTCAACGAAGAAATTGGAATTTTATATCAAAATAGAATGCAACTAAACCCACCAACTGAGTTTCTTTATCCAAATAATAATGCTCCCTCATATGCATAGGGAATAAATAATCTTATCAATGCCTGGTGTTCATAACGTGTGGAAGAAGAAGAAGAATCACATAAAGGAACGCATCCTAGGTCTGGTTATAGACTGTGCCCCATCAACATATATGGTTGTTCCTGTCATGTAGCATGAACCATCACTGATTAGATAGATGACTGTGGAAGCAAGATCATTCTTAGCATCAAGCCATCTCTGTAGTGGCGCTGCCTCCTTCACATGCTTCACTGCCCTTTCCATTCCCACAGATAATGGGAATTCATCATGCAGGTGCAAGCCACGTGCAATGCCATTAACTCGGATCTTGTACTTGCCTATCTCCATAGCCGAAGCCTGCAGAAAATGTATCTAACACAATCAACATAAAAAGATAAGAGGATTACTTCTATGAGTACCGAACTTAACATTTCCACGTTTGAAATGCAACCAAAAGCTTTCTTCAATGATGATTTAGAAAATTAAAAAGTAATTGAGCAGCAAAAATATATACCGGAGCAACAACACATAAATAACATGGCTGAAATATGAAATCTAGAACAATCTAGTGGAAGGGAACTTTTAAAAAGCTCAAGTATCAGTTCAGAACACAAGAACAGGAACATCAAGCTTAGTGTATACCTAGTATGGATTCCAGAAAAGGCTAAGCCAATGACCAAGAGGGAACATTGCAACTACAAAGAAACAGCAGCGAAGGTCCCCTTTTTCAATCAAGATAACTATCATAGAGAGACTGGATGCTATCAAGCCATATAACATAGCACTTCATTATTGACCAAATAAAATTGTTCCATCATCTGAACATTTCCCAACTTAAACTTCCTCAAGTGATCAAACAATTCCCTTTTCTTTCTTTTGTTTTCTGCAAAATAATTAAATTAACTAAATTTAATATTCTCGTTAATCCTTTGTGCATGTCACCTCATCCAAACCAATGGAACCTCTTTTTCTCCACCATGTTGCTTACTTCAAATTTCGAATCACAGGCTTTAAGTTTTAAATTGACTGCAGGTGTTAACTTCCAATCCAATTACCAGATCAGGTCACCATATGTATATGTTCTAGGTATGTTCAGAACAAAAGGAATCACAAATATACAAACAGTTTAATATAAGAAATAACGCATCCCATGTATAAAATAAAAACATAGCACCTCTATATCAACCACATAAATTTGTTCATCATCTGTAAATGCTTCGAGGTTCAGTAATCTAAAGTAGTCAAATAATACTATTTTCTTTTGTGTTTGCAAACTAATTAAATTAACTCAAACAAACAGACACCAAATCCATTGTGCAAATCACCTTAGCCAAATCGAAACTGACTCTTTCTACGATTTTGCATTTTTTCATTCCGACATACACGCTTTCAGTTTTAAATTGATCTGCAACCCTTAGCTTCCATTCCAGTAGCCAAATTGGGTCCTTATATAAATATATTTTCTAGGTAAGTCCAGAATAGAAGTCAGTCACAACTCACAAACATACAAACAGAAGTAAAGCATTTGATAGATAAAATAAAATCATTGAAAGGAAATTAAAAAGAAAAAAGAAAGAGATAAATAGGAGTAACTGTAATTACTAAGAATAAGGAAGAGGAGACTATAAGAGGATCAAAAGTTTTCCATTAATGTAGTTTGCCCTTTTTGCAGGGTTTAAAGTTTGTCCTCCTCCCCCTCCCCCCTCCTCTCCTCTCTTAAAAAAAAAAAAAATCCCTACCCTATCTACTTTGCCAGCTCCTTCAATTGCATCATCTTTCATTTTAATTAGTCATTTTTTACCATCCAACAAAAGCATGAGATTGATTTTCCTCTTATCCCTTGTGAAATCCATGTCAGCACTGCTTCCTAACAGTATAGCCACTTCTAATTCTAACTTTCAAGTATTGACAAAGACAACTCTTTTTGGTACAGCTGAAAGAAACTGACAAAGACAACTTAAAGGCCAAGCTTTAATCAAAATAAGAAGGAAGTCAAAATTAAAAATAAACACGTGATAAGCAATACAATCACCGACTCAGGCATGACCCTGAGACACAAAGCAATTACATAACAGAATATTGGTGTCTAGGCAGCTGCAAAGGAAAAACAAGTTCTCCACAAAAAGATGGCAAAAAGTAAAAGTTGATCTTCCGTTAAGTCAACAGAGGTAGGGAATATCACCCTAGAAACTCCAGCATTTTATCCTAGACAACGACAACAACAAACGTTTTTTCCCACTAGGTGGGTCAGTGATATAGATTAAAGAACGCAATTATGTCGTATCTTAAACTATCTTCAACCCATTCAAATAGCTGAACTATGTCCATGAAAGTTCAAGGTTTTATGTTAGCTATCAATTACCTAACATAATCCTCTTCTTTTTATCCTGGTGAGGCACCATTATGTAAAGATTTGCAACAAACCAGACAAGTTATTTGATTATTCGATAAGTGCTGTGTCAAATTCGTCATGTGGTGAAATACGAGGACATATCATTTATTGCAATCACAGTGTCATGAAAATCTTCCTTCCTTTTACAGTGATTTTTGCGTTTGCACGCTAAGGTTCTGTTTGGTGTGCAAGGAAAAATGGCAGCAAAAGTTCCATAGATAAGTTTCATGTGTAATTTTCCAGGAAACTTTGGCTGCTATTTTTACCCTTCAATGAAAATGTAAATGCAGCAAACAAGTCAATTTTCATATAAATATTTTCTAGCAATGTTTTTAAATTCACTTTGCAATTGATCACAATTGCGGTAGTAAAGACCACCAAAGCCGCAACTTTACTGCTACGATGTGTTTGGCATGGGTCAAGAGTAGGGTGAAATTCAACTCTCCTCCCTTCCCCCCCAAAAAAAAAAAAATCCAAACCAATCAGCACCACCCAACACACAAAAAAAAAAAAGAAAAAAAGAAGACCAACCACACAGTCAAAAGTTTCCGACTGCAATATATAACCACGCTAGCCCCAGCAAATGACAACAACGTAGTTATGTTAGTACTAAAAGACAAAGGTAGCAACTGGCAAAAGATAATTCTGTTCTTACCCTTACTAATTGCTGCACTGCTGCCAAGCTTGAGGCATATGCAGCAGCCCCAGGATAGAGCCCCCTTTCAGACCCAATTATCGAAGTCAAGAACACAATAGATCCCCCTGCCTTCAATTCCCGCATCCTTTGCCCGACAGCCTTTAACAAATACCACGCCGCCATAAAATTCACCTTCGCTATTTTCTTGAACTCACTTTCGGATAACTCTAGAGGCTCTTGCATCTTTCCTGTTTCCAAATAATAAGATCAAAAAAGTCAAGCCCCTTAGATAAAATCGCATTATTGATTTTCCTTTCCTTTTTTCCTTTTTCCTTTGAGAGAGAGAGAGAGAGATTGTGTTGACCTTCGTAAGTGTAACAGTTGACAAAAGCATCAAATCTGCCCAAAATACGGCACGCCGTGTCGACAGCGTCATGAAAAGCTGATTCGCTTTCATCCTCCATGTCTAATCTCACAACATCTACCGCTGGATGAGAAGACGAGGTAAACCCGAGGGAGAGGGAACCGTTGATCTTGTGAGCAACGCCCCGCAGGATGGCCTCGTCCCCCATCAAAACCAACCTGAATGAAACAATAATAAGAGGTTAAGGGAAACGAAAAGAAGAGATCAAGGAAACAAAAATGAACATGAAAATGGAAATAAAGAGAGAGAGTATGCGTTTTAACCTGCATCCTTGTTTGGCTAAATGGAAGGCAATGCCCTGCGAGACCTCGTCGCCGTTGGAAGTGAGCAACACTCTCTTGCCAGCGTTCTCCATTCCTCTCCGGCGTCATACACCTTCCACGCCCATCGACCAAGATTACGTCTTGTTTTATACGACAATCTTGTCTAGTACTTGGACCAAAAGATAATTATATTTCATGTATAAATTATTTTAATCTTTTACTTTTTAAAATAAATTAATTTTATTTATATTTATAAATATGAATTAATTTAATTTTTATATTAATATTTATTAAATTATTATTAAATAAGTGGAGTGTCTAATAAGAATGAAGCTTATCTACGATAAAACAGAGTGCGGTCAACAGAAGCTAGATTTCAAACAATAAGAAATAGAGTTCAGTTAATCAGAGAACCACCTCTTTACCTAGCACTCCACTTAACTAATGATGATTTAACAAATATTAGTATTCAGACTAAATTGATTTATAATTATAAATGTGATTGATCAAATTAATTTATTTTAAAAATAAAATATTAAAATAATTCATATATAAAATGTGATGGATTAAAATGGATATTAACCTGATAAAAATATTATTCATTGTCCCTTTTTTTGTCTTTTTTTTTTTTTTTTTTTGACATGAGTTGGGTTGTGGTGTGCGAATGTTGTATCGATTCCACTCACGTCTCGTTTACTCTGGCATTAAATGTGCATCCAATCCAACCGGTTACACACCTCATTTTATCGAGGAATGATAAGGGATAATAAAATTATATAATAAATATATATTATATAATTTATTATTACTATTATTATTTGATATAATGAGTGAATAGAATTAATAAAGATTACTTATCATATTTAATAATAATAAAATATATAATATATATTTATTGTATAATTTTATTATTCATATAATATTATTCTATTTTATATATATAAGTTAATATAATATTTTATAAAATATATATGTATATATATAATATGTATATAAATAATTTTTTTATAATACACATTTTCTCTCTTCTATCTGGGACGAGCAGCTCCCTACCTGCTTCTGAAATTGAAAAATACAAATACATATGCAGCGAAATCGTGGAAGTATTTTTTTTTCAAAATGAAAAAATCCTTCCAGAAGTGTACATAAAGGAGCTTAATATTTAAGGAAAAAATATTTCATTTACAATAAAATATGAAAACAAATTCACACCACTATTGTTTTTTTTTTTTTGTCCCTATTTCAATATTTTATTTTTGTTGGGCACATTTTTCTTGTTTTATCTTTTTTTTATCTATATCTATCATGTAAATTTATTGCCATATTATATTGTACATGAAACATCTCTTAATTAAATATCTATTTTATTTTATTTAATAATAATAAAGTGAGAATGTAAATAAAATTTTAATTTTAAGTTTCAGAATCATTGTTGTCAATAGAATTGCTCTCTTTTTCATGTTGTGCATACTTTTTTACTAGTCATTCAATGTTGTAGGTCCAGTCAACCATTCAGGTTATGAATATTCCCCTTTCTTGGAAGTTTATATTCTTTCGGTCGAATCCTTTCTTGGAAGCTAGATGTTTTCTTGTAGCAATTCACGACCAATTATATATTCTGAATTTGTAGGTGGTTGTCATCCACCACGTTCAGAAAAAGGTCAAGCAAGAATCGCGTTCCAATATTGACTGCTGAATTTTCGTTTCACACAGGCTAAAGACGTCGTGAAATAAATGGAGTCTTGGCAGCTAATGGATTTTTTTCACTTGTGAGGTGAGAGTTTATTTTGCTGGTGGTGAAATTTTTATTGGAAAAAATGCACTTCATTTCTTATAGCAGTCATGTAAATTTTGGTCGTGGAATTAGAAATAAGTGTTATTTGATTAATTTACTTCTTTAAATATGTAATTATGTCTTTTTATTAGTCACGTACATAATAATTTTATCACGCAATTGCAAATATCAATTTTCCACAATAGCATGCCTGTGCATAAAAAAAAAAAAAAAAAAAGTTAACCGCTCAGGCTCACCAAAATAGTGCTCACCATCTCAAGGCATCGAATCTTGGTCTTATTTCCACTCCCTTCACTCTTTTTGGGAACCTTTGGATAATCATGTTTATGATTTTCTTTCAACATTTTGAAAGTTAAAAATCACATTCATTATGTTTGGCTATATATAATTTATTACTTTTCAAATAATCACTTTTAGTGCTCATTATATTGAGAAATCATAATATTTAATTTATAAATGAATATATTTCAAAACATTTAAAATAAATACTTTTATTACTTTATGTCTAAATACAAAATAATTTATTTATAAACTACATTTTTATAAATTACTCTTACATAAAAGTTTAAGTAAGTTACTCCTATGACTCTTAATTCCCAACCAACCTTCCACCCACATAAAAAAGTCCCCAACGGATTTTTCACCCACATAAAAACAACCTCGGTGCACCGTTGCCCAACCCATCAACCAATTCTACACTTGATTTTTTCCAAGTAATTGTAGCAATATAAAATCCTACCCACCACCACGCATGCCCTCCCCACCAAAAGATCTATAAAATCATACATCAATTAATGGATTGCTAAACCAAGAATAACATTAAAATTACTAAAAAATAAGAAGTAAATTAAAAAAAATTCAAATAACATAAAGGCTACAAAGCAGTTTTCTAAAAATCCATGTCCCTAACACATTTGGGAGTTTAGAAAGACATAGAAGAAAGAATGAAAGCCATAGTCCAAAGAACTCTAAAACTTAAAACTGAAAAATTTCTTGAAGAAACTAAAAACTACGTATTTAGATAACTTGAAAGTAAAACTGAATAAGATAATTAAAAATTAAAGAAAAAGACTCTAATGCCCTTTTGTTCTTTCAAATTAACTTAAATCTTATCCAAATCTCCAATTACCTCTCTTCAATGATGCTAAAATCTTTTCGAATTATCTCTTTAATCTTCAACTATTTATCTATTATCTTATTCTACAAATCAAATCAATTAATGAGGATACTTTGCCAATAAATCTCCATATAATCACAACTCGCCAAATAAATCAACTTGAGAATTTAAATTGATTTATGAACATAATTACTCAGGAATAACATAATTTAAATGTGATTAGAATTAAATAACTTGAATGAATTAAGATATTTTTTCAAGTTATCAATTATGCTCATTATAACAATCATTAGGAGCATAGTACTAAGAGAATGATGCATGAATTGAAGAGTAGGTTTGATTATATAAAGATTATGCTGAATGTAATTGCATGCCATTGGTTTTGTTCAGGGGTGGATTCTATGGTACCAACATAAAATTGAGGATATTTTACCCATCCTTATATGGATTATTATAATTGGTGGAAGGGGAATGTGGGGCCATGGCTGGAGCTTAAAGGAGCAATTGTCATGAAATTGTCATCTAACCCAAAAATATGACCTTATTTACATGGGACACTCTTAGTGTCAAATTTGCAAATTTAGGGTGATTAAATATACAAGACAAGATGCTTTGATATTTGGGGCATCCGTATGTCCTCATCTATTGTTACTCTTCTAAGGACTCTTCAAAGCCGCAACAAATGAAGGCAACTTGAATTGTTGTTTACATGATGAGCAGATGCTCAATATGCTTGTAAGCTTTGAAGAGAATTGTAAGTTTGTAGCTTTAAGGAGTGGGTGAGTGCCTCCCAATGGAGAGGTGGGTGCCCCTAAAGGTGGAGTTTGGGGCGTTGGAGAATATTTTATGTGTGGCATATGTTGGGAGAGTATTAGGATAAGATTAAATAATTTAGAATTTTAAAATACAAGATACTTTTATTTGTAAATTTGCTACCATAAGTGGGCCGCATCTTGGGTAAAATACCTTTAATTTTATGTGGGTATGGTAGAACCCACCTTGATTAGGTGCATTGGAACAAAGCAAGTACAAACACTTAATATTTAAAATGATAAAATACAACACCATATGTGAACACTCGATTTTATCCAGCTTATAAAATAGAAAACCCAAAAATTGGCATATTTTTATAGTTTGGGAAGAATACCCATTACCTTTTTTAGCCCATTATTTTTGCATTGCTTTTGAGCCCAAAAAAAAAGGAAAAAAGAAGAGTTGCCTTCTTTGCTTTGAGAAAAACTTAAAAAAAATAAAAATGAAAAAAAAACAGTGTGCTAGCCCATTATTCTCTTTTTCCTTTAATTGTCGCCCATTTATTGACCCCTTTTGGTAACTTTATTTTGTGGAACTAAATTGTGAATCATCTCGAGTCTTGTCTATAGCTCTGTGTGTGTAACCCAAATTCAATTCAGATCATGATTTTTAGGTTCATTTTATTTTTGTTTTACATTTTAGTTCATGTCCGTAACAACCTGAAAAAAAATAGTTCAACCCATTTCCTTTTCAATGAGCCCAAAAAAAAAAGAAAAAGGAAAAAGAAAAAAGGAAAGAAAAGAGAAATATTATTTTCACTCATATTTTATGGGACACCGTGTTAATACACTCATATCCACCATTAGATGGGGTGCGAAACCCAAACTAAACGAAGTTCACATCCAATCCAACGGTTGATAAGAGTGTGTTGACACAGTGTCCTACAAAATGTGGATCAAAATAACACTACTCAAAAGAAAAAGGACAGAGAGAAGCGGCGACACTGATGCTGCTACACCTCGAGCTCCTACCTTTACATTAGCTTAGCAAGAAATATACAGCAAAGGAAATCTAAAGACAATCTTGACAAAGAGTGATTAAAGCAACATTCAAAAAATGGAAAATGATGGGAAATATCAATGGGATCAAATCCACATCAATACAGGGTGCATCAGCTGGGCCATTAGGTGGAGGGGGAAACTAAAAAATAAAAAAAGGGAAAGCATTCACAAGCAGTAGCAGAGAGCATTCACAAAGAATTAGCATAGAGCATTCACAAGCAGTAGCAGAGAGCATTCACAAAGAATTAGACATTCTGCAAAAGGAAAAAATGCAGAGGTTGGGAGGAAGGAAGAAAGATAATCTGAGCACCATTTTCTGGTATAACTCTTTTCTTCTTGATTGTTTTAGTGTGTACATGTATCTGTTCTTCACACATTCCATACACACACACAATCTCCCTTCCATAACCAAGAATCAAACCACAACCAAAAACAAAAATACAGCCATACAAAACCCAATCATTCACAACCAAGCACAAAAAAGAAAAAACAAATAGAATCCCAAACAGTCCATATTCATATCCAGAAAGCAAAGAAAAAAATATATATGAGAAGTAGAGGGTAAAGGGTGGTGGTTCCCTTCATGGCAGCCACGTCGCCGTGAGCCCCATCATGCTCTGTCCCCATTTTCAGCCTTGAAACCAAATCGTTCTCCCTGTTCCCTTCCTTAGCCCCACCATGAGCCCCAAATCACCAAATTTAGCCATCACCACTAGGGACTAGAACCACCAGCCACCTTTGAAACCGCCAGCCACCACCGAAAATGCTACCCTCTTTATCATCTTGTCCCTGTCACCATCACCATCACCGCCGCACAGTCGTGGTAGTAGAGCTTCCTTCTGCCTTCCCTTTAGCAACCACTAACTACCACCCTTTTTCCTTTCTGAAACTGTTAGACCTCATTTCCACCACTGAACCACCACGCTTTCCACCAACACCTATCGCGATTTCCTTCCTGCCATGGACCTTTGTCACGTTGCATTGGTCCCCTCCTCCATCGATGAATCTATCTCTCCCTCTCTGTGTAATCCAAACCCTATAGACCTCTCTGAAATTCCTAACTCATTGTAATGTCTCTCTTGTTACTGAAACATCCTCCCAAGTGCATTATCATCCTTAAGTCATGATATTATGCTTAGGAGTTGTTACTTATGAATTAACGGATCTTTCTTAAATATCTACAGCAAGAATTGGTTGAATCATGTAGTAACTAATTTGTGGTTCTATCAAAATATATATATCGAAGGAACAAAGTAGTTATTTAATACAAGGTCAAATACAAAAGGAAACTCTTCTAAGAGCTTTACAATACATCTGTTATCTTTTATATTTATAGACATGCATACAACTAAGTACAATAGATACAGGTCTCAGCTACTAACTACTACAAAATTCCAATTTATTCTTTCTTGTAGTGGCCTTGCTATCCTTTGGATCAACCTAGAGATGACACAGGAAAACAGACATATAGGGGTGAGAATTCTAAAATTCCTAGTATGGCATCCCCAAAACATATACTGAAATCCACGTCATTGTCATTGCCTTAGCTACTTCGGTTTATTAAGAAAATATGAGCATACAATATATATATATATATATCAAAGGTTCATTTTAAAGTTCAAAAATCATCCTTTCAAAGTGGGTTTCTTTTATTATTCAATCACTTAATTTACACATGTAATACTACTCAACATCACAGTAGTCCATTCTCAACTTTAAATGCCCTCGATACATCGAAAGGGATCTCATCCACATTATATAAAACATAAACTGTTAAATTTCAACTTAAGCATATTGTCCCCGATATCGAAGCTAAAATTATTCACTTAGCATTTATGATAAATGACTACTTAGAACAATTGCTACTTCAACTTATCTTGGCCCTCGACTTTTGTGGCTTTGACCGCTTTAGGTTAATAAACTGCTGTTCAGGACTGAGCTTATTCCTATATATGATCATTAGATTTGCTTTCACTAATTCTCACATAGATCTATTCCTAGCCAGGTTTCCTTTCCCCGACAAACTGGATTTACTTTCTCCAACCCAAGAAACATAATCTTATACTTTTCTTTCGTATATGAACAATTGTAATAAGTATTCATATCTATATGTACCTAATATCATCAATAAATTCACATGCTCAATTATTCATATTCAAGTACTCATGTCATACTAATGCCAAATGTCATTATTTCATCAATTTAAAGCATAAGTTCTTTTCCTGCACAATATCAAATTTTTCACTTAAGTAGCAAGATTTATTTTTCATACAAGATAATCAATTCAGAGACTATAAAAACTCTCCATGACACTTCAATGTGTCTCCAAGGCCTGTAAAAGTTTTAGAGGAAGAATCATTCTCTAACTACGTTAATAAAATTAGACAAATTTGGTGGTCAGAGGCCACTTAAACTCAGCTCAAAACTAGAGTTCCATAATTTTTAACCATAGCAAATGACTGAATCAATTCAGAATAAAAATCATGGTTGAATTTCAAGATATTTCCAACATTCTTCAAAAATTTCAAAGGAAAAACCAATCATTTTCTAGGGTAACAAAATTAGCAAAATTCACAGCTTCTATTCCAATAATTCAAACAGCATAGGTATCATTTCAGTTCATGATTTTTTTCAAGTAGCAAAATTCTTTAACATGACCCAATAAAAATGATAGAGTTGTCTTAGGATGTTAGCTTCAATATATAATTTTTATAATTCACAAAAATACCCACAATTATACTAGAAAATTCATGAACAATCCCTGCATGTGACTAATCAGAGAATCCAGCATCCCAAATCAAAATCTTTTTTTGATAAAGATGATTTTTCCACAACATCAAACTACTCCACCTATGCAAACACATGTATATCTAGGTACTAGAAAATTCAAAATTGAACCCAATGGAAATATGGAAAAACAGAATCTCAACAAATAAGAACACAAAACACTACTTTGCAATTTTTAGAGCTTTACAACTCCAAAGGTGTTCCAAGTGATTTCTCTTTACTCCAAGGCTACCAAATCAGCCCCAAACCTTCCTTAGATAGTGAGGTAATGAGGCATCAAGGTGATAAGAAATTGAGATTTCAATCGATTAGATTTGTAGGTTATGATGAGTAGAACAAGTTTGGTGAATAAAGTTTATGGTTTCAATAACTTTGGGCAAGTAGTTTAGTGATTTGAAACCAAGTTTGAGTTCTTGAGAAAGATGACAGTGGTGGCTGTCTCCTTTCTTGTCTTGGCCAAAATGTTTAAGTGGCTTGATGGAGAAGATTTGATTGTATTTATCTTGTAAAGGAAGTTTGGATATTATATAATATAAATGGATAATTCTCAAAGAAAGAAAGTAAAATGGATGGCTAGGATTTAATCTTGGAATTCAAGATTAAATCTTAATATACACTTGTATTGAAAGGATATACATTATATATTTATCATGATTAAACTATCTTTTGGTAATTAGAAATTGTGCACTGAAATTTCACTAAACAGGTGAAACACTGTACCTGGGTAATCAAGCATTACTCGAAGTTTAATTCTAAGTATAAAATTTTTATTTCTAACTATTTCTACCCTTATTCTAAATGCTAGAAAAATACCCATATACCTCCACTAGTACATCATCAAAAATTGCTAAAAAGGGCCCAAGTGAGTAAAAAGTGCAATTTAAATTTCTAGTACAGAATAACAGGTCGCTATAATAAGTGTAGCATGCTATAGTAAGCAAGGTCTTCACTGTAATACGGGTCTTTGCCATAGGCTCGATATAGACTGAGGTTTGCTGTAGCAAGCTGACTTGTCCTGGACTTGGTTTCTACAGGTTCCTTTCTTGCTTGCCAAGCTTCCTTTGAGCCTCCATTTTCCAAGCTTGCTCTAAGCTCCTTTTCAAGTCCAATACACCATCATTAAAGGTTCCCTACAATCCACAATTTCTTGCAAAAGTGGTTAGATCCAAAGGGAAACATCACAACTTAAATTGTCTTACAAAAATTGGTGCAATTAGAGCAATATTCAAACATTGTGCACAAAGAAGACCAAATCAAATTCCTTTCAAATTACATTTATGCACAAAATGTAGCTGTCACAACGTGCCTAGAGGGCGCCGCGACGGGGATTGACAATCGAATTTAAAATAAAACAGGAAGTCGCCACCAATTTTAATTCGGGTTAAAACTGGAAAACCTTTTGATTTTCAAACTGGTCTTTTCAAAGAGATTTGAGGTTCGGGAGTCTGATTATGATTAGGGAAGGGTGGAAACTTAATCCCACTGCACCCCTAATACATCCGTATAAATATGGTTACCTTAGAGCTTATTATGCAAATTGATTATAATTTTATAATATTCATTTTCCCTAAACAATTACATCAATTACATATTTACAAAGAAAATAAAGCTAAAATTAAAGCAAGAAATAAAGAACAAATTTTATGAAAAAGGATTTTGGCTTGATAGTTGTTGGCTACGCCTACGTATCCTCTGGTGCAATGAGAAACTCAAAGCCACGTAGTTCTGTAGAAAATAATTGTGTGTTGATTGATTTTAATTTTAAAAACAAGACTTAACACATTAAAAGAAAATTCATTTTTATATTTTTTGTTTTTGTTCTGTTTTCTCATTTTTTAATTTTTGTGTTATCATATGTATTTTTTTTTTTTACACATCAAAACCTAAGA
Source organism: Dalbergia cochinchinensis (assembly GCA_031216125.1). Taxonomy (NCBI): domain Eukaryota; kingdom Viridiplantae; phylum Streptophyta; class Magnoliopsida; order Fabales; family Fabaceae; genus Dalbergia; species Dalbergia cochinchinensis. The sequence goes on along the minus strand of CM062376.1, from coordinate 70,021,715 downwards.
TTCTAAAAAAAAGCCCATATTTTTTTGCAAGAAAAAAAAAAGTCCCAAACAAAAACATTAAAAAAACAAGAAAATAAAATCTCTAACTCTAAGCCCAACCAGTCCATAGACCCAAAACGAATCAATCCTAACAAAAACAAAAAAGAACTTAAAAAAAAAAAACACACACACACACACACACAGCTTCCTTTTCTCGGATGACACACACACACGCTCACATCTCCACTCTCCTACTCATGAATACACACGCACACACCTCACACGGCACACACATACACTCATTCTCTTTTCTTTCTTCACGCACACACATATACACAAAGAGAGAAGAAGAGAGAAAGTAACAGAGAATGAGAGGAAAGGGATGAGAGAGAGAGATCGAGAGAGAGCGAGACTGAGAAAGGGAGGCCGCGATGGTGGCTGAGATGCGCACGGCTGGGCTTCATGACGAAAAGGAATAGGAGGCCATGGATCGTGGCCGAGGAAGGGGAACCGGAACGCGGTGACTGATGATTTCGCGGCCGATCTTGTGAATGGATGGTGTTGGAGGCGAAAACGGGCTGGGATCCGACAAGGGTGAGGGCGGCGAAGAGGCATGAGCGTGGATCAGGGCTGTCAGCGGTGTTGAGAGTTGGGGAAGAAATCGTGAATGGTGGCATGGAGGAGTTCCCGCCTGAGTGGTGAAGGGATGATGATGGCCGTGGAGGTTGAGTTGCTGCCGGTGTCGTGATCTGGGTGGCGGAGCTTCCCGCGTGCAAGGCCGAGGTGCAAGCAAAGGTGGCTGAGATGTGGGTGACGCGGCAAGGAGTTTTGCTTGCGATGGTGGATTCCCAGTGCGCCGTCTAGGCAGAGTTCTGACCACGATGCGGCGATCTTTAATGGGCAAGCGCGATAGGTACTTTGACGATGTTGAAGCAAGGACGCGGATAAGAAGCCGCGAGATGGTGCTTTGTGGCGGAGGCAGGCACGTGGCACTCCCGATGGTAGTGGTTGCGGTGGTTGACGGAAGGGTTTTTGGTGATGGAGGGGGATAAGTTTGGGATGATGATGACTGTGACATGGAGGCCGCGACTGGGGGTGGAGGCTACCGCGGCCTCCTCCTTCCTTTGCTCTCTTTAGTTTTTTTTTTTTTATTTCTAATGATGATGAAACTGTTATTGTTGGATTTACCTTGTTCTTCTTCTTTTATTGTTGCTGGAATTGTTGCTAGGATCTTGCTAGAATTATTGCTGGCTGGTTCACGTATCAGGATGTGTTTTTGATTTTTTGGTTTGATTTTTGATGGTTGATTGAAAACTATTGCCGATCTGAAAATTACCATCCCCCTTCCCCGATTGTTTTTGGATGATTTATCATGTTCTTCGTCTCACAAAATTATTGCCTTGATTCCATTTTACAGCTAGCCAGTAAACCTGTAATCATCACAAAGGGAAGGAATGATGTTGCTGGGGAGAGGAACTCATGATGCTGTCCGTTTCCTCTCCCCGTTTAAGAAACGGTCAAAATTTGGAAGAAGAATCCAATGCTCCATTTTCCTTTTTTTCTTTTTTCTTGAACGGCCAAGGGATCCAATGTCCCTTTTTATTTTTATTTTTATTTTAGGGAATCCAACGTTCCCTCTTTTTTTCCTTTTTTTTTTTTTGAAAACGAGCTGAAAAGGTAATGGGCTAAAAAAAAAGTAATAGGAATGAGTTGTAATAAAAACTGGCTAAACAGATAAAATCAAATAAACTAAATAAACAAATAAGATCAAAATAAAAATGATGGACAAAATATGGTGTTCACAGTATTAAAATCGCCTGACGCTAAAAGGGAAATGTTCACAAGAATATGCATTTATCACCTAACTTAACATTTCGAGGGTTAAAGGCAAAGTCAGGATATTTTTTTATCAAATTGTTGCCATGCTTCATGATGTGATGGATAAGTCATTGTACCATCACTCATCCGATTTTCACTTTGCCATTTCATGTGAAAAACCGAGCTCATTGATGCATACAATTTCTTAAGTCTAGGTATTAAGGGCAAATAATACATTCTTTTTTTAAGAACATCCTTATACCTCCTTGCTTCATGACTCTTGGGGTGTAAACCTAAACTCTTGACAAAACTTATACTTGTTTAATGGAATATCATCTTTATAATAAAGCAGGCACCCCTTTTAAATAATAATCAATCTTTACTTTTTTCAACCCATGTTTAGAAACCAGTTTTTTAGTTTGATAAAAATTGTTTGAAATTACTTCAAGAGTTAGACTAAGCTCATTGATCAATGCAACCTATTAATCAAAAGAACTTCGGCTTTTATACGCTTTGGACTTAATAATTTGCATTCGAACAATCAATGACAACTCAAAGTGTACACACCATTCCAATAAAGGTTGATTTGTAGCCTCTATCAAGCTATAAAATCTCAATGCATCATCGTTTAGGTCCTCGACTAAAGGTTGAGAATAATATGCTCCAAACTCAGGACTAGCATTATCAAAAGCCATTTGATGATATCGAGACAAGTTTTCTTCCCAGCTCATATTACCTACATCTTGCTAACCTATGTGGACTCTGCTAGAACAACTTTCAACTTGAAACATATCTACTTGATTCTCTGTGTTAGCTATCTCTTCGTGTCAGGTCCAAAACCAATAGTCAAGCACGAAACCAAACTTGTACAAATGAACCCTTATGGTATCAACATCCGAATAATTCCTACATTTGCACTAATTGCATGAACAACTAACTTTTCCTTAACCAATGAACTATTATATTTGACATGCTACACTCGTAAAATGTTCTACTCCTTCATAAAATTCTCATTTAATTCCCTCTTTTAGGGTGTAATCCATCAAACATCCATGACTAGTATATAAAAAATATTGTGCATGTAAGTAGTTTTAACTGTTTGAAGAAAATATTGAGTAGCATCACATTAAATTTTGACCAACTATATTTAAAAAAAATCTTACATTAGGGTATTATTTTAAATGTTTGAAAAATTTTCATAGAGCTCCCACTTAAATAAGTAGGCTTCATTAATTTTGAAATATCTTTAAATGTTTTGAAACAAAAAAAATTTCAATAGAATTTCAGCTTAAATTAGGTGTCTCCTTCATCAACTATCGAGATTATTTAGCAATTAAATGCATTCAATCACAACTTAACAAAAGTTTAAGCAATCACAAACTTTCACATACATCAATTCAAATAATCTTAAAAATCATTCTAGAACGCACTCTTTTGTAACTCCATAACATGCATTTTTAAATGACCAATTCCAACAAACATGGGACGGAGCTCTATGCCTTCCCCCTAATCACATGTAGTTTCAATTTCCTACAATTATATCTAAGAAAGCATAGGTCTTTATTCTAGTACATATATAAAAGCATACGAATAACAAAGTTTTTTTTTTACTAACCTATATATTAGAAGTGAAAGGAAAAAAGATAGCGAGAAAGAGAAAGAGATCAACAACCCATAGCATGGCTGCTCCGCAAGTCTCCAATTGAACTCCAAAACAACAAATCAGCAAACACATAGTTAAAATTTTTTAAAAAATAATAAAACAGGAAAAGTAAGGAAAAAAAAGCTAATCCAAATGCTCGAACAATGTCAGTAGTGCCTTCAATAGGACTCCTACATTAATAACATAGCAATCAAAATTACTCTCCAATTTATCAAAACTCAAAACTTTGAGCAAAGAAAAAGAATGGAAAAACTAAGCCAAACAAAAATTCTAAACCAATTAAAATGCTGGGTAACATACCTAGATCACAATGGTGGTCTTGGTTTTATAAATGGGGGCTTCGACAATGAGAGGGAGAGGGCTCTAGTTCGTTTCATATTTGCAAGTTACCGATGATTTCAACCTGTTAGTAATAATTTAATGAAACAGTACATTTCATCATTATGGGCATATCGACTACAAAAATGAAAATACAAGAGACATGCACTGGCATGTAATTCAAAATGCATTCGGTAAACTTGTTGATAATACTAGCATGTTATACTAATACGGATAGCTATCATTTGTCAATAAAAAAAATTATTATTGAAAAATTTCATCGGGAAATTATCAACCTAAATAAATCGAAATAAAAAAATAAATGCCTCATCGAAAAGACAATTGGTAACTGACATGCACCTATTGGCACCACATATTACCGACGGGATTATGAATCACGGGTAATTAAATATTTCTTAATAGCTGGTATACCCATCAATAATCATTACGCGCCACATGGCTCCAATTGATGCCACCTTTTGCTATCTATTTTTGATTGGTTTACAAATGGGTAGTCAAATAAATTCTAATTCTACATTATTTAAGTCAAAAAACCTATTTTCTATCAGAACACTTATCGATAATATCGGCCGTAAATTAACTTGTCAGTAACAAGCGTTGATATCCTGCGTGTGTTTTGTAGTAGTAGGAACCGTTAAAATGACTAATTAATTCAATTCCTCATTGTAAATTATATATATTTGAAAAAAAAGAGATATATACAACAAATTGGCATCAAAATAATTATAAGAGAAAAAAATTGTTTTTACTTTCAAGTTCATAAAAATAAAAGTTTCAAGGAATATAAAGTATCAAATATTGAAGGGAATATGAAAATAACATATGGCAATGACTTCGATGGTAGGATGTTGTTTTAAAATTTTTAATGACAAGATTGTTTCAAAATTTTTTAGTGCCACGTCAAAAAAATAATAATTGTTAATGGATATCTACATAATAAAATTCCAATGTTTTAATTTTTTTTTACTTCGGAAATGATATTTGTATAAATTATATTTGATACAAAATTATATAATGCAACAATATAATAATTTTTATTTTAAATTATCATATTTCTATTACTATGCATATCTATAAAAATATAAATATTTTTTATTTAATATATTTAAAAATATGTATATATTAACTGCATTATCTTAAATCACGTGCAATGCATGAGGCAAAAACACTAGACATTAATAAAGGATATTTTAATCAAAAATAAAATGCTAAACATGAAAAATAAACAACTACTAAAAATTGAAAATAAATTAAACTGTAGCTTATCTTAATTAATTTTTTAAGTGATGGGATTATATTTTAAAAATGAAAAAAAGTGCATATAATATTGTCATTTTTTCAAGAGAAGATTGTATTTTACCCTTACAATTTATTAGATAACGCTGATACCTTCCCATAAGAATTAGTTATCTTTGCTCACTAACGGAACTTAGTATAGGTGAAGGGTAGCTACGGGTCATTTTTTTCAATATGGGCTCAATTGGTAAAATTTATCATGAAATAAGTTTATTTAGTGATTTATATGAATATGGTTTGTGAAATCTCACCAATAGCAAGATTTTATTAAAAAGGTATATTATTTTTTAAAAAAGATAAACCTTTCAAAATCATCAACTGTATGTAATAAAATATAATTTTTTTAAATGAAATCTCATCAATGACAAGATTTTGTTAATAAAATATTATTTTTTAATCTAAATGTAATCAATGGTAACATTTCATGAATAAAATATAATTTTTTTTTGAATAAAATCTTGTCAATGGCAAGATTTCACACCATAATAACATAATTTTTTCCTTAATGTAATATATGAAGCGTGGTTTACTTCATACACCATAAAAAAAAAATAATTACCCGGTAGCTGCCCCCAAACTTCTTTTTTAAATTATATATATATATATATATATGTTACGTCAAAAAATGTATATTTATATGATAATTAATCCACATATACAAAAAAATTTGGTAAAGCAGAACGGAAAAGATGACCGGGGCAGAGATAAGGATTAAACCCACTTCGTTTATATTTGTTTAAGAGACAAAGATTGCTTGTTAGGAATGGCTTTCTACAATGTGTGGTAATACCTTCTCCATCGAGGTAAGCAAAGATTATTCCTTGTTTACTTTGGTTAACAGTGATCCGTTAATGGTATATATAATAGAAGTTGAGTTGAAGCAAACTACATTATAATATATTTCAGTTTCCGATATTAACTGTCACGAAATCACAGTTAAAATTTCGATCGTTATCGCATTACTTATATGTACTTTGAAGATATAGTTTTGATTTATCCAATATCATTTAATTATATATTATCATCTCAATTTTTACATCAATGATTTTTATGTTTACTACTTGAAAAATTATGGCAAAAACATTATGTATAAAGAAGTTGATTGGATGATATAAGTAAAATACTATATATATATATATATATATATATATTTAAAAATGAGGAGATTCAAAGGAAAAAGAGAAGATGCGATGGCCCATGCAATCAACTTAAGCAAGCACATACAAAAAGTTCTCTCACCTTCACAGAAACCATGGCAGCAAGAACTCGCCCGATCACAAAGCAAAGCATCTCAATGTTACTTCTTCATAAACAAGTTCATTGAATTCACCACATCGACCCCTTTTTATCAGCAGCCGACATGGTATCCATGGAGAAAACGGCTGTTATATTCTTGGCTTCCATAGTACGCGGAAGTTTGGTTCTTCTTGCATTAACTCTTATCCAAGGTATGCCTACCATTTTGATGTTATCCATTCTACAGCTTTAATACCACCGCCTCTAGAGTCCTAAAAGCTCGAAAATAGAGTTATAGTCAATTATGATCGAATGTATATCACGTCAGCTTGGATCCTTTCGTGTTAAATATTCGCATAGCAAATAATTTTTCGTATGAGATCTATTATCATTAATTCTCTTATTATATAATCCGTCATGTTTGAGTCCATATTTTAAATCAGTGAAACTTCAGCATAAGTGAATCTCTTTGGGCACTGAACTAGTGTAAACGGCTAAAATGTTAAATTTTACGTTGAAATCTTGTCCAGGAGTGCAAGGAATAATTGGTGTCAATTATGGGACGGTAGCAAACAACCTTCCACCACCAGCTCAGGTCGCAAAATTCCTCTCACACTCCACCATCATCAGCCGGGTGAGACTCTTCGATGCCAACCCAGAAATCTTACACGCTTTTGCAGGCACTGGGATTGAGGTCACCATAACCGTCCCTAACGACCAAATCCCCAACATAACTAACCTGACCTTTGCCCAGCAGTGGGTCAACATCAATGTCCAACCCTTCGTCCCAGCCACCAACCTCGTCAGAATCCTAGTAGGAAACGAAGTCTTATCCACGGCAAACAAGCTTTTAATCAGTAACCTCGTCCCTGCAATGCAAACCCTCCACACAGCCCTTGTTGCAGCCTCATTGGACAACCGCATAAAAGTTTCCACACCACACTCTTTGGGCATTTTGTCAAACTCGAGCCCACCATCTAGTGCCAAGTTTAGGCAAGGCTACGACACCCACGTGATCAAACCAATGCTTAGCTTTCTGAACGATTCCAATTCGCCCTTTTTGGTTAACCCGTACCCGTTTTTCGGGTGCACCGCTGACACACTCGATTACGCACTTTTCCTACCGAATTCCGGAACGTTCGACGAGAACACTAAGCTACAGTACACGAACATGTTGGATGCGCAGCTTGACGCCGTTTATTCTGCAATGAAGGATTTGGGGTTTGAAGACGTTGAGATCGTTATTGCTGAAACGGGGTGGCCTTCGGCAGGTGATCCGGACCAGGTTGGTGTGGACCCGATGAGTGCTGCTGAGTACAATGGGAATCTCATTCGTCACGTGACTTCTGGGGTTGGGACGCCTCTCATGCCAAACAGGACTTTTCATACGTATATTTTTTCTTTGTTTGATGAGAATCTGAAGCCAGGTCCAACGTGTGAGAGGAACTTTGGGCTGTTTTGGCCCAATATGACTCCTGTGTATGACGTCCATATAATGAGGAACGCTGCAGGTGTTGTCGCTCACAATCGTTGTAAGACTATTTTGTTGATCATGGTCGTTTTAAGCTTCATTGGTGCGTGGGCTTGAATTAGGTTGGCTTGATCTTCATTCATGATGGGCCAAATCGAAGCTCATAATTTAAGCTAATAACAGAAGGTGATTATCAGACACAAAGAACTTTGGGAATCTGTTAACTGAAAATAGAAGAAACTGTTGAGCCTGGCTAAAAAAGGTTTTTCTCCAAGAAGCTAAGGTTGTATTTATGGGCTGGACTTCAATTGTGGGCCGATGAAGGAGGGACAGTGGTAAATTGCTTTTTGTTATACCATTAGATCCCATGGTGCTGGCGGAAGAAGAAATGCCTTTTGCCTCTGGACGGAATAGGATCTTCAAGGAAGCAACTGCTCAAGAAAAAGAGGTATTGGCAATGGAAAACTTATTACTCTGCTAAAAAATATTGCATATCTTATGCTCAAAAATGGTTTTATTTCGATGGAGTATTTTTAATTTGAGAGAATTTAGAATGTATGAAAATTTAAATGGTTCAATTAAAATTTACTTCCTCTTTTTTTCAGATACAATAATTATCTTGCTTCATTTGTAAGATGTTTGGTTTGAATAACAAAATTATATTACGTTCTCTTCAGGCATCGATAGATGATGGGCACAAAGCAACTCTATGGACGAGACCGGCGATGGGAAACAGTTAGTGATGCACGACAGGCAGCAAATGGTCGATGAAAAGCAATAGGCAGGGACAGCAGGGAGCGGGTGGTAGACTACCGGGAACAGGCAAGCTGTTAGCGGTGCGCGGTGGGCATGATTCGGGATAGACAGTAAGCAAAGACAGTCGAAAATTGGTGAGAGATGAGCGACGACACACAGCGGATGGTGACCGGCAAAAAAAGGTCACCGTGACATGAAGTGGCAAAGGGTGGGTAATAAAGAGGGTGGAGGAATTAGTGGCGTGGACAACGAGTGGTGTGAGGCTTAGTGAAGGAGAGAGTCAAAATACAAGGAATACATAACAAAGCGAATTTTAGAAATCCTTGTAAGGAGGTAAAAGCTACAATCACCCTTTTAAAGTATAGAAAATATCTCATGAAAATGTTTAGAATTTTAAAATTCTTTCGAATTAGTATCAAGATGAAAAATTGTATAATAAGTTTATTGAAATCCTCTTTAAATCTACAAACTGATTACAAGCTTTTTACAGACTGAAAAATCCATCTATGAATTTATAGACAGATAAATCCGTCTGTAAATCTTATAAAATTCATTTGTAGTTCCATCTATATTTTGCGAAAATCTTGTAGTGATAGACTTAAAATATTATATATTATTCCCCTTAGAGGAAATTTGGTTCCCAGGCTTGAACCAACATGTGTTAAGGGGGAAAAGGTGAAGGTACATGATCTTCATGACTCTTTTTATTTCTCAAATTGCCCACTCTTCAAAGTGGCTCCTCAAATGACCACTTTGTCACCACCTTTATGAGGCTAACTTGTAACATCTTCCTAAGTACAGCATGATTTTTAAGTCATAACATCATACTCGAGAAGTTATTACTTATAAATTAATGGACCTTTCTTAAATATCTATGGCAAGTTCGATTGAATCGTGAAGTAACTAAATTGGAGTTCTATTAACATATATGACCAAGAAAAAAACATTCATCAATTATAAGGTTGAGTACAAAAGGAAGCTCTTCTATGAGCTTCAATGCATATCTAGTCTCTATTATAAATACAGACATAAACATATGACTAAGTACAATCTATACAAACTTCAGCTGTAACCACTGCAAATCTGATTTTCTTTCATAAAGTAGCCTCCTTGTACTTGGGATCAACCTAGAGACGACACGCAAACACAAACACATAGGGGTGAGAATTCTAAAATTCTCAGTAGGGTAACTCCCCTAATACACAATTATAATGTCATCGCCATTGCTCCAGCCACTTCGGTTTATAAAAAAAAAAAAGTGATCAAGCATTACATAATACCGGTTCATTTTTAAAGTTCCAAATCATATTTCTGAAGTGGGTTGTTTTTAAGAATCAATCACTTTGTACACATTTATCATGAGCTCATAGTCATAGTAAATAATGCCAATCAAAATGATCTGATATGATACAGTATATATCAAAAGTAAAGAAATGTCACGACTCGATTTGGATCATGACCGGCACGTGAGGGAAACCGGTCCCTACGTAAGCCTTGTGATTTCTGTACCATACTATATGCTTACTTTAATTCATAAAACATGATTTGATAATTTTTCAGATTAATCATAAATTCTTACTATTGGTACAATAGACCTCTTCCTCATAAATAAATAGCATAACTGTTGCTATAATATACATCTCAACTGAGTAATCATATACAAAATATCTATGGGTGATATGCTGTGAAATACAAGAATCATGGTAAAAATCAAAATGCAAGATAAACTATATGCAGTCTGGGATCCTGCCCGTTACATCACTGGAGCACATCTATCATGAACAAAAGTACTAATGCTTCACGCCAAAGCGAAGCTCACCCAAACTGAAGAAAACTACTATTGAGGGGGTGGAAGAAGAGGATCTTGTGCTACACCTGAATCTGTCGGAAAAAAGGAGAAGAGAGGGGTGAGTTTTGAAAATCAAAACTCAGTGAGTAGATCCTCACTCATAACCGTACAAGGGACAGGAGAACATAATATATAAATAATGGTAAAATACAACATTCATATATAGTTCTATTTACTTCACATATTAATCATAATCATTAAAATTTCAAGAATTACGCAAGAGAACAGAGTGCTCATCAACTATAGAGAGGGTGCTAAGTCCCTGGTGGACAAAGCCCCTAGCTAATGTGATCTCTTCGATCCCTGGCGAACTGTGTCCCTGGCGGACAAATCTGACTCAAGATGAATTGCCCCTGGCGGGCCTTGGTATACCAAGGTTAACGGAATAACTATCGTTAACTCACAGTTCTGTTCCTCTCAGTAACTCTCTCTATACTAAAAGCTCTGAATATCAAAAGGGGAGTTCTATGTTTCTAGTTCAATACTTATCATTTCTAGCATTTGTAAATTCTCAAATCTCAACTCGTAAATCATAGCAATTCTCATCTATTTATAATCGAATCAATTTTTCGAATTTAATCATATGAAGCTTTTTATAAAATAAATATGGTCCCATGCGGTTCTAAAATCATATTTTTATGCATAAGTTCAAACGGAGCTTTTCTAGCGAAATATATATATTTTTCGTGAAGTCATATCGCTCTAAAATCCATTTTAAATCCTCTAAATACTCCGTAATGCTAGAAAATAATAATATAATGACCAAATTAAGCCATGAGCTCAAACCCACTCACTTGGAGGGGAGGGAAGGGTGACGTCGACTCCAACGGAGCTCCGGGGAGAAGGAACGGCACCAACGTCTGCCATTGGAGTCACAAAACACAAGATTAGTCTCCGTTACCCTCTAGATTACTCAAACATAACTCTAACAACATTGGGGGAGCACCCCCACTTAATAACAATGGAGACAAACAATAAACCCAAACTCTAGAATATAAAGTGAGAAGGATGGAGACAACAAAACCCATAAATTTCACCTTTAATCTCTTGGAAGAAGAAGGATTGAAGAGGATTTATATGAGGAAGGAGTGGGAGAGAGTTGGGAAAAGAGGTGTTTAGGTTTTGGGGAAGAAATCCCGTGTTTGAAGGGTTTAAAAAAGGTTGGGTGGCTCACTTTCACAAAACGGCGCGTTTTGCACTGTTTGGGTACTGCTGACACCGCTATAGCGGTGTATGACCGCTATAGCAGTCTACCCCCCACTTACGACCGCTCTAGCGGTCCCCAGAAGCCCAAAATACTTGCTGCACACTCGTGTGACCGCTATAGCGGTCCCCTGGACGTCAAAATGGTAATGCCACACCCCCATGACCGCTATAGCGGTCCCATGACGTCCCAAAAGCCATGGTCATCACACTGTGACCGCTGGACCGCTATAGCGGTGACAATTCACCACACTAGCTGCACTAAGGGTCCTCCGGGCATTCTGGGGCTTTTCCAACAACACCGGTGGGTCCCAGGGGACCCTGGGGCAAAACAAAACTTATCCACTGCCACGTATACACTAGGTATCACAAGAAATTATCTTTAATTGCCCTTGATAAATTGAAGAGAATCTCATTTATTTTTATTTGCCCTCAACAAGTCAAATGGATCTCATCTTTCACTATTTGCCCTCGACACGTCGAAAGGATCTCATATCTCTCTATTTGTCCTCGACCAATCGAAAGGATCACATGTTTCTCTATTTGCCCTTGACAAGTCATAGAGGATCTCTTGTCTCTTATCTGCCCTTGACAAGTCAAAGAGGATCTTATATTTCTTTATTTGCCCTTGACAAGTCATAGAGGTTCTCATGTTTCTTATTTGCCCTTGACAAGTCAAAGAGGATCTCATATTTACTTATGGCTACAGAATTGAATTCAATATATCATTCACTTTCTTTTCCAATGCATGTATAAAACACATATAGGCATTCATTCACATTGTGATTTCAATCACACCTCATAAACTAATATTTACTTCCTCTAATATGCATTTATACATCACAAGTCACATGGCCAAATATTTAACATCAAGTATTCATGTCATACTAGAACCAAACTACCATATATTATCAATTCAAGTCTTTGGTTCATTTCTAGCAACTGGGCAGATTTCACACCATTGTAGCACAAATGTATTTGCACATCAAACAATCAATTCAGAGGCTATAAAAATTATCCAAGATACGTCAATGTATCCCCAAGGTTCTAGCAAAATTTCAGAGTCAAAAAAGTTCTCCAACTATGTTAACAAAATTACACAAATTTGGTGGTCAGAAACCACTCAACCTCAGCTCAAGAACCAAAATTCATAATTTTTTAACCCTAGCAATTGAACCCAGAAAATTCGAAATAAAAATCCTGGTAAGACCTCAACATGTTTCTAATATAGTATAAAAATTTCAAGTGATAATTCTATCATTTGATATGGTAACAAAATTAGCAAAATTTATAGCTTTTGTTCTAACACTTCAGGTAGCATATACTTAATTTTGGTTCTTGATTTTTCTAAGACAGTTTGACTCAAAATCAAAACCCAAGAAAATTCATGGCACTAGCTCAAGATGTTAGCTCCAACATATATTTTTTCCAGCTCATGAAAATATCCACAACAAGCCCAGAAAATTCGTGAACAAATACTGCTTGCACAAAAATTGAAATTCCAGCAACATGGTTCAAAATCTCTTTTAACAAAAATGATTTCTAACATCATCCAAACACTCCACCAAATTAAACACATCAATATCTATCTATCATCAATCAACATATCTAGAATTTTCAGTCAAACCAATTAGAAAAATTAAAAACAAATTTTGAAAGAAAAGAGAACAAATAAAGCCCTACTTGTTACTAGATGATCTTTCTACTTCTCTTGGTTCTTTTAAGTGCCTTTCTTCCTTCAAGATCTTCTCAAACAGCCCTTAATTCTTTCATAATATAGGTATACGGCATCTCAAGGTGGAGATTAGTGATGAATCAAAATTCCAATTGGTTGGTTTTGATGATTATGAGGAGTAGATGAAGTTTTGTGGAAGAAGCTTGTAATTTTATTAACTTGAGCTTTAGATTATGAGACCATGGAAGCAAGAGTTTTGGGTTTTTGAAAGATAAATATGAAGGCTGAAGGATGAAGAAACTTGGCCGAGAAATGGCTTCTCCAAGAAGTTAATTAGTTGAGTTTATCTTACAGGAAATTATATGAATATTATATATTATATTTAGATAATTACTAATCTAATAAAGTAAAATGAATGGTTCAATCTTGTAATTCAAGATTGGATCTTGGCTATTCATTTGATTTAAAGAGATAGGTTCATTTATTTTGTAGAGACCCAACTAGTTTTCGGTGTTAGAATTCGCACATCGAAATTTCACCGAACGGTGAAACAGTGTATCCGGGTAATCAAACATTGCCCGAAAATTAATTCTAGGTATACAATCCTCATTCCTTACTATTTCTAATCTCAATACTCTAATTTCTTAGTTTTAGGCACCTCCGGGTCCCAATTTTAAGTTTTCAATGACAAAGCGGCCAGTAAGCCGTGTAAGGTTACTATTCATATTTTTTTTTTACAAATCCCTTGGATCATCCTCATCATTACTAAAACTATCAAATTTTTGAAATTATGACTAGTAAAACTCAAATTAATTTTTAAATAATTTTTAGGGTGTTACATAACTCCTTTGAGCGGAGCTTTGTGATCTCTGCCTATCCACGAGGGCAGGTGCTTCTTGTAAAATCTATGGAGTTGTATATATACAATTGTATATTGTGCTATTATAAAGTTTGGCTCAAATTAAAGTGATCTGATAAGGATAAGTTAATGGGCCTAAATCATCTCATTAAGTGTGGGCTTATTATGTGTAGATACTATGGTTGCCCAATTACTAATTTTATGATGGGCTGAATTAAAAACTAGGGTTTACAAAGATATAAAAGGTTATGGTGCCTAAGTTATACGTACGCATCTTTTCTTGACATCCCATCATCAAAGAAGAGAGCCACTATCTCCAGTATACACATCAACTTGGAAGGCCAAGAACCACAAACCCAAACTTCAGTCGTTTCCTATGGATTCAAGTATGCTTCCGCTATTAGTCTATTTGTTTTCTTGATGATTTAACATGGATGATCTTGAAATTATAAAGGCCTAATTTTTTATCAAGTGGCATCAAAGCCATCCATGGTTGAATCATTGGGAATAATTGATCTGTTGATGTTTGGTTTTTTGTTTGGACTTAAAAAGGGATTCAATGGCACATGTGTTGCACTTTTGTTTGGCTTTTCTTTTGGCAGGGTGATGGATTCAATTGTAGATTCATTTATAAATAAGGATTTGTCTTGTTGATATTTGGAATACTAGATATAATATATATATATATATAGAGTATGTACATTCCATTTTCTTTTATTGTAGTGGTATTAAGAACATGTGTATTTTAGTTCTTGTTACATAGAGAATTTTGGTAACAATTCTAAGGATTTTGAAATAAATTGACTAAAACAACATGTTGTCAAAGTAACCTCTCTTGTCTAAGTCAATTTATTTTGGAACATAAGGATAATTGTGAGCATGAAATTTCTGCAAGTATTGATCGACCCAAAGGAAGGTCTGTATTTGGCCAAATTTCATACACTCACCTGTGGTAATAAATATGTGATGATTGTCAGGTTCCATGTGAATGATAAGTCGATCCAAAGATATACTTATAATTTGACAGGATTTATTGTTAGTATTTTATTACTACACCAAGAGGACCATTTACAAAGTAATATTTTTGTCCAAAGACTAAATATTAATGTTGTACTAGGTATCTTGTGATGGACCCCACCATTATTTGAATTTATCTACATGATTTGGAACTTATGTGATCATGTTGTTTTGTTCTATTTTTCAGTTAATGCATCTGCTTCTATAGTATCTGCCAACATCAACTCTATTCCCATGTTAAATGGAAGTAACTTTAAGGATTGGAAAGAGAATGTGATGATCGTTCTTGGCTGCATGGATAAAAGTTCCATTGAGGAAAAACGAAAATTTGAGAAGTGGGATCGTTCAAATCGCATAAGTCTCAAGATCATGAAGCGTGGTGTTCCAGAAGCATTCAGGGGCATTGTGTCCGAAAAGGTAACCATTGCTAAGGAATTTCTTGAGGAAATTGAAAAGCGCTTTGCCAAAAGCGATAAGGCTGAAACAAGTACATTTTTATCGAGCTTAATTTCAATAAAGTATACAGGAAAAAGAAATATAAGGGAGTACATTATGGAGATGTCTCATCTTGCTTCTAGACTAAAGGCACTAAAGTTAGAGCTATCTGATCATTTGCCCGTGTATTTGGTTTTAATTTCTTTTCCCGCATAATTCAGTCAATTTAAGGTCAGTTATAACTGCTAAAAGGACAAATGGTCTTTTAATGAGCTCATTTCTCACTGTGTACAAGAAAAAGAAAAACTGAAGCAAGAAAAGATTGGAAGTGATCACTTGGCAAGTACCTCTAAGGACAAGAATATGAAAAGAAATAAGGACAAAGAAGCTGCAAATGCTCCACCTTGTAGCGCCCCAATTTTTACTGTAATTTTTACTGTCATTAGAAATTACTCAATTACCGAATTACCGTAGGTAATTATTACATAAGATTTGAGGCCGAACAATCCTCAATAAAGGAATATAACATTAGAAGAGAGGTTAGGAACGATTCATGCGAGAGTCGCAAATCCCGAATTTCTGTACGTATAAATGACCAAAATGCCCCTGAAGTTATTTTACTCAGAAAATGAGGATCGTGGGCCCCACCTATTCTCAAGGGGATATTTTGAGGATAATAAGGGATTGTTTGTGTTATGTGTGTTAATAGAGCAGAAGGATCTCAATTTTGAGTTCCGACGCTTGAAATGACCAAAATGCCCCTGCGACTGTTTTAACTCCGATGTGCGTGCCGAATGAGCCCGAACCTCACTAAAATGTTTTAAAATGTGTTTTTAAGCCATGATTAACCATTGGTTAAGCTCAGGTGGCCTCGGCGATTTTTAAGTGAAAGTACGATTTTGCCCCCTGTTTTTGGGCGATTTAATTTCGGGATTTTTAATTCAGATATCAGAAACCTAAGCAATATTAGGCTCAAATTAAAGCTTATTAAATTCTAAATATTAATCTAGAGTCAAAATTATGTATTTAGATTGATTAGAACCCAAAATTGCTCAAAAACACCCAAATTGCTTACTAATTCACTTAAACCTTTAACCGTAAATTCTCTAAATTACATGAATACCTTGCCTACACCTAAATAATGCATGGAACACACAAATTTCACTTCTTTGGGCTGTAATGGACAAAATTATTGATGCCATTATGCAGCTGAATTATTGCCAAAAGTTGCACTAAAACAAAATGCCAAAATGTCACCATAAGAGACATAATTCCTTAATTTCATACAACTTTGTCTAAAATGATTTTTCCTCCCTTATTTCTCCTGTAAAATTCCGTCCACTACCTCATCATTTTGGCCAATTAGAAGCCTCAAAATCTTCTATAAATAGGCTTGCTTGAGTGGTCTTGGAATGCTTGGTTCATAACTAGTTTTTAGGAGCACCAAAAACTTTCTTTCTTCCTCCTCTTTGGCTGAATTCTTTCTTCAATTTTTTCAAAGAGATTTTGTTTCATTTCACTTCAAGAAACCAAGTTCTCTTCCTCTTCTTCAACTCAGATTAGGTAGGGAGTAGTTTCTAAATTTATTTCTATGTTTTGAGGAGTTGTGTTTTTAGCTCAAAATGATGAAATTATGAACTTACCTTAGCTTTTCATTTTGGTTTTCCTCTTCAATTTTTCTTTAACCAATTCAACCATATGGCCTAGGTGGAACTAAGATGATGGCTTGATGATGAGGACCTTGAGGGTGGGTTGTAAATCCATCACAAGTTAGGCCTTTAAAGCTTGAAAATTCCACTTGATGCAAAACTTTAAAGAATAATGCTTTATGATGCTAAAACAAAGATTTTTAGTTTAGAACTTGAAAGATGTATTTTCCTTTTATGTTTTATTTCTTGTTAAGATATGTATTGGGTTGAATTTATAATTCTTTTAAAGTCTTGAAGGAGCTCTAGTAAAAAAACAAAATGAATTTGCATCCATGATTAAGTTTATGTTTTGCATAACCATGTTTACCTTCTACGTCATCACTAAATTTTCAAGAATGAATAAATGAACTTGCATTTCTCATGTTTAAATTCCAAGCTTGTATTTCATGTTTATGTTTCAAGTCATCACTTAATCTTTCAAGATAATAAAGAGGTTGCATCTCATATTTAATTTATGCTCTCACTATATTTTATAATGGCTAAAAGAATCAACGCATGACATGTTTATTTTATGCTATCACCTAAAGATCCTAGAGCTCAAAGACTTGCCCATGTATCACAAGCAAAGAAATATGATTATTGGAGTTAAAGAATTTATTCTTTAAAAAGTTTTGAGATTGGAGCTTAAAAAGATGTAATAATAATTCTCTTCTCCCTCTACTGGTCCTGTGCTTTCTTAATATTCTCTTCTCCTTCTACTGGTCCTGTGCGGATTACCGCCGCTCTAGTTTCTTGTATCATGTTTATATTTCAAGTTCTTGCATCATATTTAATTTTCAAGTCATCTATAACATCCTAATTTTTAACCCAATACTCTAGAACATACTTAGGTTAAACATTAGTCTGTTACTTCATAGTTCTCAATTTTACTTAGAAATACTTAGCGGAAAATACAGGTAAATTTTTTTGAAATAAAAAGTGAGAGCCGCGTGATGCGATAAGCGGTAAACCATGTAAAGTAAAACAATTGTCTCACAACATCATAACATAAGGCACAACATGAACAACACTGAATATCATCTCTTATATATATAACTTGCCCACTTATAAGTGTGGGTCTTAATTTAGTACAAGGGAAAAGCATAAAAGAAAATACAACATAAGCGTAAACATAATCTACTCCCCTACCTGAGTGCATCTAATGGGAAACCTCTAAACAAAAGAAGGTTTATCCCTTATCTAGGTGGTGTGTGCTCTAACCGGGTACTCCATTCAGACGATCGTCACCTCCTACTGGCGTCCGTCTCGCGAACGAGGCAAATATCTGGGAAACTGGGCGAGCTCCTCGGACGTGAAGAGGCAGAACGGGGATCGAGTGTGACCCCCGCGGTGTGGTCGCATCTCCGGTCGTCGCGCAAGCCGTGGCTGAGTCACGATATCCTCACTGCCCTCCCTTAACGGTGGGGGAGAGGGGGCAGAGCTCTCGCTATACGGATGGGTAGGCGGGTCCTCGGACGGGTCGGTCTCCGAGAAGTAAGTCCGGCACGCATGTCGGGATAGTCTCGCATGGCTAGGGCGGCCGTGTGCATGTGGAGCACTCTCTCGTCATGCGTACGCGCGCGCTCAAAAACCCGCTCATCGTCGTCAGAGGGTGCAGTCAGGGATAAGCGATGGGTGTGCACGGGATGAGCGAAGGGGCGTCCTACGAACATGAAAACCCGCACCGTGCACTGTCCCTCAAAATGGTATGACCCGTGAGTCGGGTCATAGTGCACCTCCCACGTCGGCGTGTCCACGAACACTACGAACGTCGCCATCTGAAGACGTGACAGAAAGGAAGAGATAGAGGGAGTGAGAATCTTGCTAAAGAATCTCAGTAGGGCCTCCTACTACCTAGGTGTCATCATCTATGTCCTCAGGAACCTTGGGTTTATTTATACAAAATGACCGAGCATGTATTAAGTTCATTTTAAACTTTAGAATATATTTTAGCCAAGGTCCATTCATTTTAGGATGATCTTAATGTCATGAATGCAACATAATAGAAAATGTATGCATGGCACTACCTAATGCACATACACAAAACATAACATCAAACATCATCATACTTGGTGGCATAAAGTGGCAATAGTAACATTCATACGGGACAAAACTTAGTGACATAATCATAATCATGAAACTTCTCTTCCTCATGGGCCACCCTAAAAGACAATCGAACTGGGGGTGCTCGGCCGAACCGGTATCACCCAGAACGTGTCATACATCTAGGTTATGAGCTCATACCTTAACTAGTCGTCACTAGTTCTTACTTACCACTTAACGATAAGCGTATCATAAATCATAAATCCCGACTATCTGAGTACGGGTTAGGGGGCAAAACTCTTAGGGGTGCTCGGCCGAACCGGTGTCACCTAAGAGTATAAAATGGTACCGATGTCACATGAGTTCTATGGAGGTGCTCGGCCGAACCGGTGTCATCCTAGAACCCATCTTAGTACCTTAATTTTCAAAATCTCTTTAAGTCCCCCAATTTGTTGGGAATTCGGCGGCACGATGGCATTACACCGAATTCCTTCCAAATTTGCTTTATGCCACATAAACGTATATCCTCATGAATTCCTCATATGAATAACATCATCATCATTTGCATACTACATGCATCATCATAAAACATTCAAACGCTTACCCTTACGGTAGCTTATGCTTTGACCCTTACGGGTCTTAATCTTGAGATATAATTCTCTAACATCCGTCGCTCATATTTTATGCACCTAAGGGCTCATAATTAATCATCATTCCTAATCCTCATGTTCATACTTAAATCTGAATAGCATAGGGCAAATTCTCTAACTTGTGTTCACGGGGTTCTAGAGCTTGCGTTTTAGACCCTTTCTTGGTTCCGTCTTCGCCTAAGGCGCTATGAATCAAACCTAAATCAATTATGAGGCATTCCTATACTTAAGGACTAATTATTAATCATGTTTATCATGTTGTAAGGGTGCTGGACAAAATCCAGAAAAATTAAATGTTCTAAGAGTTCAACATTTGCATTTTTTACGGTTTTCTAGTTACTAGTTTCCCTATAGGTGCTAGAATTCAATTCTAATTCAAATGATACCAAGTTTTTCATGTCTAAACAATCTAAATCTGATTATGTTCCCATTAAAACAGTTTGGGTTAGTTCCATAAACAAATGGGTCAAAACTATGTTAAATTCTAGCTTTACGGTATTTCTAGTTAGCTAGTTTCTTACCTATCATGCATAGGATCGCTTCTACATCATCACATGATATTTTCACACATTCCAACACATCAAAACATCATCATACAGCATCACACTCATCACATCAGAACCGAAAACATTTAACTTAAATGATAGAGTTAAATTGACATTTCTAGGTACATAAGTTAACTAGTTTCTCTCGGAATCGATCTAGAACTTCTGAAACTCTTTGCAAAACATTTTAATTCATCAAGAGGCTAAGTGAAGCCTTAGGTCACTGACCAAAACATATTCCATCCCCTAAAAGATAATAAAATCACAACTTGTGATGACATAACCTTATAAAGATTTGTAAAGCTTTAAGGAAAACTTAAAACATAGACTATTGGTCCTAGTAGCTAGATGAAAACTCATTGCAAGTCCATCATCACTACTTGGCCGAAATTATGCATTCAAGGAATACATTCACATTTAACTTTATCTTGGAATGAAATGGTCAAGTCTTTGAGCTCTAGGTTCTTAAGTTACGACATAAACTAAACGTGCTCATGCTTTTCATTTTAAATCTTGCTTACAAAGTAAAGTGATGACTTAAATTTAAATATGCAAGACATAAACTTAAACGTGCAAGCTTGAAAGTAAATATGTGAGGCATAAACTTAAACGTGCAAGCTTGAAGGTAAATATGCATGGTTCAATTCTTTATTTTAGTGCTCTTGGCCCAACAACAATCGACTTTAAGGCCGAAATAGATAGGCATTCGAGAAATTAATTAGGTGATAATGCAAGTTCAATTCTTTATTTTAGTGCTCTAGGCCCAACAACAATCGACTTTAAGGCCGAAATAGAAAGGCTTCGAGAATTAAATTAAGTGATGATACAAGTTCCATTTTAATCTTTATGTTCTTAGGTGATAGCTAGAAAGCAAAGATGCATAGCAAGAATGTAAATGTGAATGCAAACATAAAATAAATTATGCAAGTTCATTTTATCTTTCTAGAGCTCTTAGCAAGACTTTAAAGGAATTTAAACCATAACCCAAACTCATCCAAACAAGGTAAAGTCAAGCTTAGAGTTCTTTAAAACTTAACATAATATTTTTAGGAAATCAAACCATGGAGCTTAGAAAAATTTAAGGAAATGGCCGAAATCTTCAAGAAGAAAAAGGAACATTTTAAAACTCTAGAGTTCATGATCTTGATGATATATTAACACCAACATCATGAGTCCTCATCATTGAGTTCATAGAGCCATTTTAAAACATCATCAAAGCTAAAGTTCTCAAGAGTTCAAGAAAGGAAAAACTAGAAACATTTTTGCTGAAGAACAAAGATCAAGCTCTAGAGTTTGTTTCAAGTGATGAACATCATCATGAAACTCTCATCATCAAGCTCTCATTCCTTTGTTCTCTAAGGCCTATGGCCGAAAATGGGAAGGAACAAGGAGAAGAAAAGAAGTTCTAAAAAGAATCAAGAGAAACTATAAACATAAAGCTTAGAACAAGAACTTTAAAGAAATGAATACTTGAAAGAAAATCCCTACTTGATGTGATGAACTTGAAGATGGAAGAAGAAGATGAAGAAGATGAAGAACCAAAAGAACTCCAAGAACTTGAAGAACACAAAAACTTTGAGAGAAAAAGAAAAGCTTTGAGTGTTTCTAAACTTAGCAAATGATCTAAAAGTGGTGCAAGCTTCTCAAGGCATTCTATTTATAGAGAAATGAAACAAATGGAGGGTGCTCATGGGGGAGGATGGCTTCGGCCATGAGGTGCAGAATGGAGGCATTCCATGAGTTCCATGAGGTGAGATAATGTGTTCTTGAGGCTTGGTGAGGTATGGCTCAAAGTATGGTGAGGTATGGTTCAAGGTATGGCCTCAAGCATGGTTCTTTGAGTGAGAAAATAATTAAACATGTGGTCAATGGGAGAGGAGGTGGCCGAAATGCATCAGCCCATGGGGGAGGGTTCTTTGCATTTTAATTGTGGTTTAGAGTTGTGTTTAGGTGTATCTTTGATTATGCTTAAGATTAGGAATTTGTAAGAAAGTGTTTAGGCAAGGGAAATGGATAATTAAGGTGGTCTAGACATAATTAAGGAGTGGTCTTGCACCATTAGTGAGTTAAATCCTCAATTTAGAGTCTAAACAACTCTAGACACATTTCCTTGATTTAAGGAATTGGAGAGAGAAAACACTATTCAAGATTCCAAGACTAGGAGTCTTGAGTTCTAAAAAGGGATTTAAGTTTAATCTAAGCAATTTTAGGTTCTAATTAACTTTAATAAATTATTTTGACTCTAGATTAATTAGGAAAATTAATTAATCTTCGTTTAGAGCCTAATATTGCCTAGGTTTGCTTAATTACGTCATTAAGCTCAAAAACACTATTTTAGGGGCAAAATCGTAATTTTGCACTAAAACTGCCCGGGGCCACCGGGACTTGAACAGAGACCTCTAGACACATGAAAACATGTTTTTAAAGAAATGGAATTGCATATCATGTTTATAATTCCAAGCTATCACCTTATAAAGATAAGATTAAAATAAGGTTGCATAGCATGTTTATAATTCTAAGATGTCACCTAAATCTCTAAAGCTCAAGACTTACTCCTTTTATCTTAAGTGAGAATTTTAATTGTGAAGATCCTCCCAAATTTGACAAAAGAACTAGTTTCTAAATTAGTTTTAAGGCTTTGCAAGGATTTTACGGGGAACTGGTATTTTATATGCACTTAAAATATGATTCTATGTAATTGCATGAGGTTCATGATTCGCCTTGATCTGAGTTTAGTATCAATGTGTGATAATGATTTGATATGATTGAAGTTGTGATAATTATGGTTTATTGTTAAGAGAATGATTCATAATTGGTTTAGTAACTAATTAGTTCTATAATTGATAATTCTATGTAAGGATTGGATGCTTATTAAGTACTTGATATCATTGAATGATTTCATGGCTTGCATGTTATAGTTGCTGTTGCAAATAATGAGAATGCTTATACATGAAATGTTCTTTATTTTGTAAAATTTACCTTTGTTGCTAGAAGAAAGTGTATCATTGTAAAAGTGTAATTTGGAAAGGTTCTGGCTAAGGGAAGACTTGGTATTTAAGCGTGTCCATTGTGACCCACCTCTCTTTCCTGGGAATCTCCCATATGCATGATTGCTGATTGATATATATTATTCTAGCTTAAGACTGTAAATGAGAAAATGTTATGATGTTTATGAATTGTATTATGATATAACATGCAAAGATTTAATGGTGACTTAAACTTATAAGAAAATAATCCTTTGGAACCATCAGACTATAGGTGGTGAAAAGGTGATTTTAGCCCCCTAACCCGTTCTCTCAAAAGGGTAGAGTCGGGACTTTAGCTTATCAAAAAGGATAAGTATATGCTAGTGACGACTAGTAAAGTATGATCTCATAACCTAAATTACTCCTAAAAGGGTGGAGTATAGGGTGGCCTAAGGAAAATAATGATGATGATAAGATTTTAAGTCACCTAAGGCACTAAAGAAATGAAATATGTGCACTATGTCCACGTGTAGCTAATATTATATGACGTTCTTTTATGCATGTTATTTGATAATGATGATGAGGAAAATGATGTAATGATAAAGGAAAAGTTCATTGTAAATATGACATGTTAAGATTATGATGCATTATAAGACGCATGATTAAAAATTGACGAACCTCGGTTAAGTATTTGTCCGAACTTAAAATGAATCTTTGCATGCTCACTATTTTAGAATAATCCCGAGGTTCCTGGGGACTTTGATGATGACACTGTAGAAGGAGGTACCTTACTGAGAATTCTTTAGCAAGATTCTCACTCCCTTTTCTTTATTTCCGTCATTGTCTCCAGATTCAGATGGCGACATTCGTCCTGTTCATTGATACCCCTACTTGGGAATTTCACTATGATCTGGTGCATCGCTCGTATCATTTTGAAGGGAGGTCTTGTGATTCGTGTTTTTATTTACATAGGTCGTCCATTTGCACATCCTGTCCCTAGTTATCGATTTTCTCCTACTTCTCCCTATGGTGATGAAATGGTTTTCGAACATGCACGTCCACTTGATGAAAGGATGTTACGTTCTTATCCCGTTTCATCTGTTGTCCATGGATTTCTAGAGTATGTTCCCGAGACAAGATATTCTGAAACTGATCCTTCAGAGGACACTCCTACTCATGTATATTATGAGAGCTCTGCTCCTACTCCCACACGTGTAAGAGAGGGTAGTGAGGAAACAGTTGTTCAGCCGAGGTTAACAAGAAGGCTGTACATGCGACCCCAGCCTGGTGCATCTCGTGTGTCCCCTCCCGAGGCAGCTCATCAGTGGATCAGATTGATTCCCCCATTTCCAGGACAGTGGCCATAGAGGGTTCTTAGTAGATTTATGTGTGATCATGCACCCTAGTTTTAGGATAACCTTCCCGACTTATGGAGTTATCTAGTTTAGGGGCATGTATTTCCTTATGTATATTTTCTTTTATGGGTTTGCATAAGATAATGATGTATGAACATAACCTACCCTTTGAGTGAGGTTATTGTATGTAAATATATGCTATAATGTGCTTATGGATGTTATATGATGGAGCCTAAGTGATATATTCTTAAACGTCTTATTATACTCCGTTTACTCGTTCACGTTGTACTCGGCTCACGTTTTCAATTATGTGTTTAAAAAAAAATGGCTCGTAATTTCACTAAGTATTTTCAAATTATGAAGAAAGAACCAAAGCAAGGAGTAAAGTCTAGTCATTAATCAGATTCAACCTAGGTGTATCTGGTTAATTACTAGGGTGTTACATTTTGTATCGTGAGCAGTTCGATTCTCATGGAGCCTGAGGATTGGACTAGCTATGCTTCTAAAGCATAATACGTTAGTGACGTCATGTGTAGATGTTTATCATTAGGATGAGCTTGAGGATTAGAAATACATGACTACTGTATGTGGAAAGTGCCATGGTAACTTGCTCACTTTGCATGGAATATTGGGCCTGATCACCTCAGTGTTGCTGTTTTGTGTGTATAGGGACCAATGGCACGTCGACAACAGACTAGGAGCGCAGCACAGAATAATCAAGACAACGAGACAGCCGAAGCACTCCGCGACGTAGCAAGGACCATGAGAATGATGATGGAACGAATGGATCAGGATCGTCAAGCCAATATGAATCAGGGACATGAGATTCCTGAACATGCCTGTTTCGAGGAGTTTCGTAAGGCAAACCCACCAGTTTTTAAGGGGACACTGAATCCAAATATTGCAGATGAATGGATTCAGAATATTGAGAAGGTCTTTGCTGTAGTCCCATGCTCGGAGGAGCAAAAGGTCACCTTCGCTACTCATATGCTTGAGGGTGATGCCAATTTCTGGTGAACAGGTGTTCGAAGACTCCTGGAGACGACCGACGTGGACATTGATTGGGAACTATTTAAGTTCCATTTTTACGAAAAGTACTTTTCAGAGTCAGTTAGAAATGCCAAGGACATTGAATTCATGCAACTTGTCCAGGGGAATATGAATGTGGCCCAGTACACTGCCAGATTTGAAGAATTCATTAAGTTCTCAAGAATGTACCAAGGAAATCCTGATGAGTACTGGAAATACATTAAATACGAGTCAGGGTTGAAGGTGAAACTTAATGTAGCAGTTGCACATTTGGAGATTAGGGATTTCTCTACCCTAGTTAACAAATGTCGGATTATTGAAGAAGGTTAGAGAAAACTAAACACCCTAAAGTCAGATAATATTACCAAAAAGTTGACACCTCAAGGTCAGCAGTTCAAGAGGCAGAATCGACCTCCATTTGCCCCTCAATCAAGACCACAAGGGACACAAAGAAATTTTCAACAAGGAATGCCAAACAACAACAACCGCTATAATAACAACCGCTACAACAATAACCCCAGTAACAATCGCAACAACAACAATAACAACAATAAAGGGAAACCACCACAAAGAGGTCCAGCGGTACCTCCACAGCCTGCGCCATCCATGGAATGTCCCAAGTGCGGCAAGAATCATGGGAGCATGCCATGTCGAGCCGGAACAAACGTGTGCTATCGGTGTGGAAAACCAGGTCATTACTCCCGAGAATGCACGGAAAGGAACCCGCCAACCCCCAATCCCAAGCCGCAATACCAGGGAAGGGTATTTACTGTTAATGCTGAAGAAACAACGAAGTCACGAAATCTCGTGGAAGGTAAGGGTAATATGCATGGTAAAGACTTAATTGTACTATATGATTCTGGCGCTTCTCATTCTTTTATCTCCCATTCATGTGTTAAAAGCCTTAATTTACCTATGGTGAGCTTCCTTTTGACCTTATTGTTTCTACCATCGGAAAACCCGTTAGGACTTGTAAATGTTGTTTAGATTGTAGTTTTATTATAGATAATAGATCCTTTGTTTTAGATCTTATTTGCTTACCCATGCGAGGTTTAGATGTGATTCTTGGCATGGATTGGCTTGAGGCCAACCGTGTCTTGTTAAGCTATTATGAGAAAACCATCACTTTTCTTCCTGTTCCTATTGAACCTAAGAAACCCATAAGTCTTTACATAAGCTGCTTTGTAGAAATGGACTGTGGTAAGGGTGAGAGTAAAGGTTACATTTTCTTTGCCGCTAGTGATGTAGACTTTGAGCAAAGTATCGATGAGATACCAATAGTAAGAAATTATCTGAAGTATTTCCAGATGAGATACCAGAGTTTCCTCAAGAAAGAGATAGAGTTTTCCATAGAATTGCTTAGGGTGCGGGACCTATATCCATAGCCCCATACAGGATGTCCCCATTAGAATTGACCGATTTAAAAACTCAATTGGAAGATTTATTGGAGAAAAAGTTTGTTAGGCCTAGTGCATCACCTTGGCGAGCCCCTGTGTTGTTTGTAAAGAAAAAGGATGGGAGTATGAGGATGTGTGTAGATTATAGGCAGTTGAATAAAGTAACGGTGAAAAACAAGTATCCTCTGCCTAGGATCGATGATTTGATGGACCAGCGAAAGGTGCGGTAGTGTTTTCTAAGATAGATTTGAGGTCAGGCTACCATCAAATTAGAGTGAGAGATGAAGACATACCTAAACGGCCTTTACTTTTCGACTGACCATTTTGAGTTTGCGATAATGTGCTTTGGGTTAACCAATGCTCCACGTATTTTTATGGATTACATGAATAGGATCTTTCGACCCTATTTAGATCAGTTTGTAGTTGTCTTTATAGATGACATTCTCATATATTCTAAGACCCATGAAGAGCATGAATGCCACCTGACCATAATCTGAAGATCTTGAAGGAAAAGAAACTATATGCCAAGATTTCCAAGTGTGAGTTTTGGTTGGATAAGGTGCAATTTTTAGGGCATGTAGTATCTAAGAAAGGAATTGCTTGTAGATCCTAGTAAGGTAGAAGCGATAGTAAAGCGGGAAAGACCAACCACGAATCAAGTAAGGAGCTTTTTGGGTTTAGCCGGTTATTACCGTCGATTTATCAAGGGATTTTCCCAGATTTCCTACCTTTGACCAAGTCGACTAGGAAGAACACCCCTTTTTCATGGACCCTGAGTGTGAAAAGAGCTTTCAAGAGTTAAAACACAAGCTAACCTCGACCCACTGTTTTAGTGTTACCCGACCCCAATGTGCCTTCGAGGTGTATTGTGATGCTTCAAAAAGGGTTTAGGTTGTGTATTGATGCAAGATAGGCAAGTGGTGGCCTATGCATCAAGACAACTCAAGCCACATGAGGCAAACTACCCTACCCATGACCTTGAGTTAGCTGCCGTCGTGTTTGCTCTAAAGATTTGGAGACACCATTTATATGGAGTTAAGTTTGAGGTGTTTTCCGATCGCAAGAGTTTGAAATATCTCTTTGATCAAAAAGAGCTAAACATGAGGCAAAGGCGATGGATGGAGTTCTTGAAAGATTATGATTTTGGATTGAACTACCATCCTGGTAAAGCTAATGTAATGGTGATGCTTTGAGTAGGAAGTCCTTACAAGTGTCCCATTTGATGGTGAAGGAGGTTGAATTGATTGAGCAATTTAGGGACTTAAACCTAGGAATGACTTTGACCACTAAGGGCATCAGAGTGTAACACCCCGATTTTTCTGTCCGAGGGAAATGACCAAAATGCCCCTGAGGTCATTTCCTGACCCGAGTTCGAGGGTAACCAACTCGGTCACCCTTGAAGGGGTCAACTCAATGTTTGAAGGGGATTGAATGGCCTTTGAATGCTTCCGGAAGCGAAAATCTCATTTTCCGCAGTTTCGGGTCAAAATGACCAAAATACCCCTATAGCGTTTTTACGCGGGTAAAGGTGCCGTTTGAGCCCGGAACTTTCCCCAGAGGTTTAAAAACATGTTTTCATGTGTCTAGAGGTCTCTGTTCAAGTCCCGGTGGTCGAGGCGGTTTAGTGCAAAATTATGATTTTGCCCCTAGAATAGTGTTTTTGAGCTTAATGACGTAATTAAGCAAACCTAAGCAATATTAGGCTCTAAACGAAGATTAATTTATTTCCCTAATTAATCTAGAGTCAAAATAATTTATTAAAGTTAATTAGAACCTAAAATTGCTTAGATTAAACTTAAATCCCTTTTTAGAACTCAAGACTCCTAGTCTTGGAATCTTGAATAGTGTTTTCTCTCTCCAATTCCTTAAATCAAGGAAATGTGTCTAGAGTTGTTTAGACTCTAAATTGAGGATTTAACTCACTAATGGTGCAAGACCACTCCTTAATTATGTCTAGGCCACCTTAATTACCCATTTTCCTTACCTAAACACTTTCTTACAAATTCCTAATCTTAAGCATAATCAAAGATACACCTAAACACAACTCTAAACCACAATTAAAATGCAAAGAACCCTCCCCCATGGGCTGATGCATATTCGGCCATCTCTCTCCAATTACCACACATATTAAATTGTTTTCTCACTCAAAGAGCCATGCTTGAGCCATACCTTGAGCCATACCTCACCACGCTTTGAACCATACCTCACCATGCCTCAAGAACACATTATCTCACCTCATGGAACTCATGGAATGCCTCCAATCTGCACCTCATGGCCGAAGCTCTTCATCACCATGAGCTCCCTCCATTTGTTTCATTTCTCTATAAATAGAATGCCTTGAGGAGCTTGCACCACTTTTAGATCATTTGCTAAGTTTAGGAAACACTCAAAGCTTTTCTTTTCTCTCAAAGTTCTAGTGTTCTTCAAGTTCTTCAAGCTCTTCAAAGTTCTTCATCATCTTCATCTTCTTCTTCCATCTTCAAATTCATCACACCAAGTAGGGATTTTATTTCATGTATTCTTTTCTTTAAAGTTCTTGTTTCAAGCTTGATGTTCATAGTTTCTCTTGTCTCTTTTTTAGAACTTCTCTTCCATTCCTTTTTCCTTTCCATTTTCGGCCATGGGCCATTGGGAATGAAGAAATGAGAGCTTGATGATGAGAGTTTCATGATGATGTTCATCACTTGAAACAAACTCTAGAGCTTGATCTTTGTTCGTGAGCAAAAATGTTTTTAGTTTTTCCTTTCTTGAACTCTTGAGAACTTTAGCTTTAATGATGTTTTAAAATGGCTCTATGAACTCAATGATGAGGACTCATGATGTTGGTGTTAATATATCATCAAGATCATGGACTTTAGAGTTTTAAAATGTTCCTTTTTCTTCTTGAAGATTTCGGCCATTTCCTTAAATTTTTCTAAGCTTCATGGTTTGATTTCCTAAAACTATTATGTTAAGTTTTAAAGAACTCTAAGCTTGACTTTACCTTGTTTGGATGAGTTTGGGTTATGGTTTAAATTCCTTTAAAGTCTTGTTAAGAGCTCTAGAAAGATAAAATGAACTTGCATAATTTATCTTATGCTTGCATTCATATTTACATTCTTGCTATGCATCTTTACTTTCTAGCCATCACCTAAGAACATAAAGATTAAAATGGAACTTGTATCATCACTCAATTTAATTCTCGAAGCCTTTCTATTTCGGCCTTAAAGTCGATTGTTGTTGGGCCTAGAGCACTAAGATAAAGAATTGAACTTGCATTACCACCTAATTAATTTCTCGAATGCCTATCTATTTCGGCCTTAAAGTCGATTGTTGTTGGGCCAAGAGCACTAAAATAAAGAATTGAACCATGTATATTTACCTTCAAGCTTGCACGTTTAAGTTTATGCCTCGCATATTTACTTTCAAGCTTGCACGTTTAAGTTTATGCCTTGCATATTTAAATTTAAGTCATCACTTTACTTTGTAAGCAAGATTAAAAATGAAAAGCATGAGCACGTTTAGTTTATGTCGAAACTTAAGAACCTAGAGCTCAAAGACTTGCCCATTTCATTCCAAGTTAAAGTTTAATGTGAAACCATTCTTTGAATGAATGTTTTCGGCCAAAGTAGTGATGATGGACTCGCAATGAGTTTTCATCTAGCTACTAGGACCAATAGTCTATGTTTAAGTTTTCCTCAAAGCTTTACAAATCTTTATAAGGTTACGTCATCACAAGTTGTGATTTTATTATCTTTTAGAGGATGCAATATGTTTTGGTCAGTGACCTAAGGCTTCACTTAGCCTCTTGATGAATTAAAATGTTTTGCAAAGAGTTTTAGAAGTTCTAGATCGATTCCGAGAGAAACTAGTTAACTTATGTACCTAGATATGTCAATTTAACTCTCTCATTTAAGTTAAATGTTTTCGGTTCTGATGTGATGAGTGTGATGCTGTATGATGATGTTTTGATGTGTTGGAATGTGTGAAATTATCATGTGATGATGTAGAAGCGATCCTATGCATGATAGGTAAGAAACTAGCTAACTAGAAATACCGTAAAGCTAGAATTTAACATAGTTTTGACCCATTTGTTTATGGAACTAATCCAAACTGTTTTAATGGGAACATAATCAGATTTAGATTGTTTAGACATGAAAAACTTGGTATCATTTGGATTAGAATCGAATTCTAGCACCTATAGGGAAACTAGTAACTAGAAAACCGTAAAAGTGCAAGTTTAGAACTCTTAGAACACTTATTTTTCTGGATTCTGTCCAGCACCCTTACAACATGACAAACATGATTAATAATTAGTCCTTAAGCATAGGAATGCCTCATAATTGATTTATATTTAATTCATAGCGCCTTAGGCGAAGACGGAACCAAGAAAGGGTCTAAAACGTAAGTTCTAGAACCCCGTGAACACAAGTTAGAGAATTTGCCCTATGCTATTCAGATTCAAGTACGAACATGAGGATTAAGAATGATGATTAATTATGAGCCCTTAGGTGCATGAAAATATGAGCGACGGATGTTAGAGAATTGTCTCAAGATTAAGACCCGTAAGGGTCAAAGCATAAGCTACCGTAAGGGTAAGCGTTTGAATGTTTTATGATGATGCATGTGGTATGCAAATGATGATGATGTTATTCATATGAGGAATTCATGAGGTTATATGTTAATGTGGCATAAAGCAAATTTGGAAGGAAATTCGGTGTAATGACTGTTGTGCCGCCGAATTTCCGACAAATTTGGGGACTTAAAGAGATTTTGAAAATTAAGGTACTAAGATGGGTTCCAGGATGACACCGGTTCGGCCGAGCACCTCCATAGAACTCATGTGACATTGGTACCATTTTACACTCTTAGGTGACACCGGTTCGGCCGAGCACCCCTAAGAGTTTTGCCCCCTAACCCGTACTCAGATAGTCGGGATTTATGATTTATGATACGCTTATAGTTAAGTGGTAAGTAAGAACTAGTGACGACTAGTTAAGGCATGAGCTCATAACCTAGATGTATGACACGTTCTGGGTGACACCGGTTCGGCCGAGCACCCCCAGTTCGATTGTCTTTTAGGGTGGCCCATGAGGAAGAGAAGTTTCATGATTATGATTATGTCACTAAGTTTTGTCCCATATGAATGTTACTATTGCCACTTTATGCCACCAAGAATGATGATGCTTGATGTTATGTTTTATGTATGTGCATTAGGTAGTGCCATGCATACATCTTCTATTATGTTGCATCCATGACATTAAGATCATCCTAAAATGAATGGACCTTGGCTAAAATATATTTTAAAGTTTAAAATGAACCTAATACATGCTCAGTCATTTTGTATAAATAAACCCAAGGTTCCTGAGGGCGTAGATGATGACACCTAGGTAGTAGGAGGCCCTACTGAGATTCTTTAGCAAGATTCTCACTTCCTCTATCTCTTTCTTTCCGTCACGTCTTCAGATGGCGACGTTCGTAGTGTTCGTGGACACCCCAACATGGGAGGTGCACTATGACCCGGCTCACGGGTCATACCATTTTGAGGGGCAGTGCACGGTGCGGGTTTTCATGTTCGTAGGACGCCCCTTCGCTCATCCCGTGCACACCCATTGCTTCTCCCGATCGCACCCTATGGCGGCGGCGGCGGGTTTTGAGCGTGCGGCGTGCGCATGACGAGAGTGCTCCGCATGCACACCGCCGCCTTAGCCATGCGAGACTATCCCGATTACGTGCCCCGGACCTACTTCTCGGA
This sequence comes from Dalbergia cochinchinensis, assembly GCA_031216125.1. Classification (NCBI taxonomy): domain Eukaryota; kingdom Viridiplantae; phylum Streptophyta; class Magnoliopsida; order Fabales; family Fabaceae; genus Dalbergia; species Dalbergia cochinchinensis. The sequence continues at coordinate 69,988,712 of CM062376.1, read as the reverse complement.
GACCGACCCATCCGAGGACTCGCCTACTCATCCGTATAGCGATAGCTCTGCCACCTCTCCACCATTGATGAGGGAGGGCAGTGAGGATACCGTGACTCAGCCCCGACTTGCACGACGACCGGAGATGCGGCCACACCGTGGGGGTCACTCTCGATCCCCGTTCCGTCTCTTTACGCCCGAGGAGCTCGCACAGTTTCCCGGATACTTGCCTCGTTCACGAGACGGACGTCAGTAGGAGGTGACGATCAACCGATGGAGTACCCGGTTAGAACACACACCACTAAGATGGGGATGAACCTTCTTTTGTTTAGAGGTTATCCCATTAGGTGTACTCGGGTAGGGGAGTAGATCATGTTTACGTTTATGTTGTATTTCCTTTCCTGTACTTTCCTTGTACTAAACTAAGTCCCACACTTATAAGTGGGCAAATTATATATATGAGATGATCTTCAGTGTTACTCATGGTGTGCCTTATGTTACGATGTTGTGAGACATTTATTTTACTATACATGGTTTACCGCTTATCGCATCACGCGGCTCTCACTTTGTTTTTCAAAAAAAAAATTACCCGTATTTTCCGCTAAGTAATTCAAAGTTAAATGAGGACTATGAAGTAACAGACTAATGATTAACCTAATTATGTTCTAGAGTGTTGGGTTAAAAATTAGGATGTTACACAGAGCTTGTTATCTTAGAGTGACAAGTGAGTTCAAAGAAAGGATTGTTCAAGCTCAAGGGGACGATGCTGAGTTTCAAGAGACTTTAGGGCGATGAAGGCGGGGAAAGTTGATAGGTTTTACCCAAGGAATGGACGATTTGTGGAGGTTTAAAGGTCGAATATGTGTACCTGCTAGTGGTGGCCTCCGAAAACATATTTTGGAGGAAGCCCATAAGAGCCATTTTACCCTTCATCCTGGTGCCACCAAGATGTATCAAGATTTGAAGAAGATGTTCTGGTGGCCTGGAATGAAGAAAGATGTGTGCACATGGGTGAGTAAGTGCTTGGTGTGTCAAAAGGTGAAGATTGAACACCAAAAACCCTCTGGAATGCTGCAACCTTTGTCGATCCCTGAGTGGAAGTGGGATAGTATCTCCATGGATTTTGTGACTGGATTACCGAGGACCCAAATGAATCATGATACCATATGGGTAATCGTGGATCGATTGACGAAGTCAGCCCACTTTTTACCTATTAAGGTGACTTATTCGTTGGATAGGTTAGCACAATTATATATTCAGGAGATAGTAAGGTTACATGGGGTGCCGTCGACGATAATCTCGGACCGGGATTCGCGGTTTACGTCACGATTTTGGGGAGCCTTTCAAAAGGCGTTTGGTTCAAAGCTGTGTCTAAGCACGGCGTATCAGCCCCAAACAGACGGTCAATCTGAAAGAACTATCCAAACCTTGGAGGATATGTTAAGGGCATGTGTTTTAGATCAAAGGGGAAGTTGGGATAAGTACACCATCGATTGAATTTGCATATAACAAATGATTATCATGCAAGTATCGATGTAACCGTATGAGGCCCTCTATGGACGGAAATGTCAATCTCCCTTATGTTGGTATGAACCCGGAGAGCAAAGTTTACTCGGACTGATATTGTGAGGAAACAACGGAACAAATCAAGAAGATTAGGGATAAGATTCTTCTTGCTCAAAGTCGAACGAGAAAAACTATGCGGACAAGCGGCGAAAACCGCTAGATTTTCAAGAAGGGGACCACGTGTTCCTAAGGATCACCACCACCAGGCATAGGCCGAGCAATAAAAGTAAAGAAATTGAGCCCAGATTTCTTGGTCCGTTTGAAATCCTTACCAAAGTAGGACCTTGTAGCTCACCGTATAGCCCTACCCCAGTCTATCCAACCTTCATGATGTTTTCCATGTCTCTCGATTAAGAAAGTATCAATCGACCAGAGTCATGTACTAGAGCGAACATGTACAATTAAGAGATAACTTGACATTTAACTTACTACCTACGAGAATCGTCAATCGAGGAGTTAAGCGATTAAGGAACAAGGTTTGTACCCTGGTCAAAGTAGCATGGGACGAGGTGAAACCAAGAACTTACATGGGAGCTGGAATCAAACATGAAAGCACAATACCCGAGTTGTTCTCGGGTAACAAATTTAAGTGAAATTCTTTTTAAGGAGGAGTAATGTAGCGCCCAATTTTCTTTGTAATTTTCTTGTCATTAGAAATTACTCAATTACCGAATTACTGTAGGTAATTATTACATAAGATTTGAGGCCGAACAATCCTCAATAAAGGAATATAACATTAGAAGAGAGGTTAGGAGTGATTCATGCGATAGTCGCAAATCCCGAATTTCATGCGTATAAAATGACCAAAATGCCCTGAAGTTATTTTACTCAGAAAATGAGGATCGTGGCCCCACCTATTCTCAAGGGGATATTTTGAGGATAATAAGGGATTGTTTGTGTTATGTGTGTTAATAGAGCAGAATGATCTCAATTTTGAGTTCCGACGCGCGAAATGACCAAAACGCCCCTGTGGCTGTTTTAACTCCGATGTGCGTGCCGACTGAGCCCGAACCTCACTAAAATGTTTTAAAATGTGTTTTTAAGCCATGATTAACCATTGGTTAAGCTCGGGTGGCCTCAGGCGATTTTTAAGTGAAAGTACGATTTTGCCCTGTTTTGGGCAGTTTGTGAATTTCAGATTTTTGATTCGTATACTGAAACCTAAGCAATATTAGGCTCAAATTAAAGCTTATTAAATTCTAAATATTAATCTAGAGTCAAACTTATGTATTTAGATTGATTAGAACCCAAAATTGCTCAAAAACACCCAAATTGCTTACTAATTCACTTAAACCCTTAACCGTAAATTCTCTAAATTACATGAATACCTTGCCTACACCTAAATAATGCATGGAACACACAAATTTCACTTCTTTGGGCTGTAATGGACGAAATTATTGATGCCATTATGCAGCTGAATTATTGCCAAAAGTTGCACTAAAACAAAATGCCAAAATGTCACCATAAGAGACATAATTCCTTAATTTCATACAACTTTGTCTAAAATGATTTTTCCTCCCTTATTTCTCCTGCAAAATTCCGTCCACTACCTCATCATTTTGGCCAATTAGAAGCCTCAAAATCTTCTATAAATAGGCTTGCTTGAGTGGTCTTGGAATGCTTGGTTCATAACTAGTTTTTAGGAGCACCAAAAACTTTCTTTCTTCCTCCTCTTTGGCTGAATTCTTTCTTCAATTTTTTCAAAGAGATTTTATTTCATTTCACTTCAAGAAACCAAGTTCTCTTCCTCTTCTTCAACTCAGATTAGGTAGGGAGTAGTTTCTAAATTTATTTCTATGCTTTGAGGAGTTGTGTTTTTAGCTCAAAATGATGAAATTATGAACTTACCTTAGCTTTTCATTTTGGTTTTCCTCTTCAATTTTTCTTTAACCAATTCAACCATATGGCCTAGGTGGAACTAAGATGATGGCTTGATGATGAGGACCTTGAGGGTGGGTTGTAAATCCATCATAAGTTAGGCCTTTAAAGCTTGAAAATTCCACTTGATGCAAAACTTTAAAGAATAATGCTTTATGATACTAAAACAAAGATTTTTAGTTTAGAACTTGAAAGATGTATTTTCCTTTTATGTTTTATTTCTTGTTAAGATATGTATTGGGTTGAATTTATAATTCTTTTAAAGTCTTGAAGGAGCTCTAGTAAAGAAACAAAATGAATTTGCATCCATGATTAAGTTTATGCTTTGCATAACCATGTTTACCTTCTATGTCATCACTAAATTTTCAAGAATGAATAAATGAACTTGCATTTCTCATGTTTAAATTCCAAGCTTGTATTTCATGTTTATGTTTCAAGTCATCACTTAATCTTTCAAGATAATAAAGAGGTTGCATCTCATATTTAATTTATGCTCTCACTATATTTTATAATGGCTAAAAGAATCAAAGCATGGCATGTTTATTTTATGCCATCACCTAAAGATCCTAGAGCTCAAAGACTTGCCCATGTATCACAAGCAAAGAAATATGATTATTGGAGTTAAAGAATTTATTCTTTAAAAAGTCTTGAGATTGGAGCTTAAAAGATGTAATAATAATTCTCTTCTCCTCTCTTGGTCTGTGCGGACTACCGCTGCTCCGGTTTCTTGATATTCTCTTCTCCTTCTACTGGTCCTGTGCGGATTACCGCCGCTCCAGTTTCTTGTATCATGTTTATATTTCAAGTTCTTGCATCATGTTTAATTTTCAAGTCATCACCTTAAATCTTAAAGATAAAGAAATGGAATTGCATATCATGTTTATAATTCCAAGCTATCACCTTATAAAGATAAGATTAAAATAAGGTTGCATAGCATGTTTATAATTCTAAGATGTCACCTAAATCTCTAAAGCTCAAGACTTACTCCTTTTATCTTAAGTGAGAATTTTAATTGTGAAGATCCTCCCAAATTTGACAAAAGAACTAGTTTCTAAATGAGTTTTAAGGCTTTGCAAGGATTTTACGGGGAACTAGTATTTTATATGCACTTAAAATATAATTTTATGTAATTGCTTGAGGTTCATGATTCGGCCACTGATCTGAGTTTAGTATCAATGTGTGATAATAATTTGATATGATTGAAGTTGTGATAATTATGGTTTATTGTTAAGAGAATGATTCATAATTGGTTTAGTAACTAATTAGTTCTATAATTGATAATTCTATGTAAGGATTGGATGCTTATTAAGTACTTGATATCATTGAATGATTTCATGGCTTGCATGTTATAGTTGCTGTTGCAAATAATGAGAATGCTTATACATGAAATGTTCTTTATTATGTAAAATTTACCTTTGTTGCTAGAAGAAAGTGTATCATTGTAAAAGTGTAATTTGGAAAGGTTACGCTAAGGAAAGACTTGGTATTTAAGCGTGTCCATTGTGACCCACCTCTCTTTCCTGGGAATCTCCCTTATGCATGATTACAGTTGATATACACTATTCTAGCTTAAGACTATAAATGAGAAAATGTTATGATGTTTATCAATTGTATTGTGATATAACATGCAAAGATTTAATGGTGACTTAAACTTATAAGAAAATGATCCTTTGGAACCATCAGACTATAGGTGGTGAAAAGGTGATTTTAGCCCCCTAACCCGTTCTCTCAAAAGGGTAGAGTCGGGACTTTAGCTTATCAAAAGGGATAAGTATATGCTAGTGACGACTAGTAAAGTATGATCTCATAACCTAAATTACTCCCAAAAGGGTGGAGTATAGGGTGGCCTAAGGAAAATAATGATGATGATAAGATTTTAAGTCACCTAAGGCACTAAAGAAATGAAATATGTGCACTATGTCCACATGTAGCTAATATTATATGACGTTCTTTTATGCATGTTATTTGATAATGATGATGAGGAAAATGATGTAATGATAAAGGAAAAGTTCATTGTAAATATGACATGTTAAGATTATGATGCATTATAAGACGCATGATTAAAAATTGACGAACCTTGGTTAAGTATTTGTCCGAACTTAAAATGAATCTTCGCATGCTCACTATTTTAGAATAATCCCGAGGTTCCTGGGGACTTTGATGATGACACTGTAGAAGGAGGTACTTTACTGAGAATTCTTTAGCAAGATTCTCACTCCCTTTTCTTTATTTCCGTCATTGTCTCCAGATTCAGATGGCGACATTCGTTCTGTTCATTGATACCCCTACTTGGGAATTTCACTATGATCCGGTGCATCGCTCGTATCATTTTGAAGGGAGAGTGTGATTCGTGTTTTTATTTACATAGGTCGTCCATTTGCACATCCTGTCCCTAGTTATCGATTTTCTCCTACTTCTCCCTATGGCGATGAAATGGTTTTCGAACATGCACGTCCACTTGATGAAAGGATGTTACGTTCTTATCCCGCTTCATCTGCTGTCCATGGATTTCAGTATGTTCCCGAGATGAGATATTTTGAAACTGATCCTTCAGAGGACACTCCTACTCATGTATATTCTGAGAGCTCTGCTCCTACTCCCACACGTGTAAGAGAAGGTAGTGAGAAAACAGTTGTTCAGCCGAGGTTAGCAAGAAGGCCGTACATGCGACCCCAGCTTGGTGCATCTCGTGTGTCCCCTCCCGAGGGAGCTCATCAGTGGATCGGATTTATTCCCCCATTTCCAGGACAGTGGCCATAGAGGATTCTTAGTAGATTTATGTGTGATCATGCACCCTAGTTTTAGGATAACCTTCCCGGCTTATGGAGTTATCAAGTTTAGGGGCATGTATTTCCTTATGTATATTTTCTTTTATGGGTTTGCATAAGATAATGATGTATGAACATAACCCACCCTTTGAGTGAGGTTATTGTATGTAAATATATGCTATAATGTGCTTATGGATGTTATATGATGGAGCCTAAGTGGTATATTCTTAAACGTCTTATTATACTCCGCTTACTCGTTCACATTGTACTCGGCTCACGTTTTCAATTATGTGTTTTAAAAAAAAATGGCTCGTAATTTCACTAAGTATTTTCAAATTATGAAGAAAGAACCAAAGCAAGGAGTAAAGTCTAGTCATTAATCAGATTCAACCTAGGTGTATCTGGTTAATTACTAGGGTGTTACACACCTCAAAAGAAACAACAGCAGAAACAAAATGAGGAATTTGGCTATTTCTTCAATAAGGGTGTAGGACATGAAGAAAAATTGTGCCAAATATCACGCTTGTCATGCAAAGAAAAGTACATTTTTTTTATTTTGTTTGTTATGAGGTTAATTTGGTTTTAGTACCAAGACACACTTGGTGGATAGATTCTAGTGGTACTACTCACGTAAGTGTGTCCATGCAGGGCTGCCTGAATTGTTGGAAGCCAAATGATGCTGAAAGATTCATCTATGTAGGCGATGGCAAATCAGTGGAATTCGAGGCTATAGGAACTTTTAGGTTATTATTAAAGACTGGATTTTATTTGGATTTGAAAGAGACATTTGTTGTACTGTCTTTTAGATGGAATTTGGTTTTTGTTTTTGTTTTGGACAAATCTAGTTATTGTTGTTGTCACAACCGGGATCACAACGGGGACGGCGAAAAGAATTGATTGACAAATGGAGTCGCCACCAAATTTATTAAAATTTGGGAAAACATGGAAAAACCTATTTTTTTTTGGAAAATGGTCTTTGAAACCATATTTGAGTTCGGGAGTTGGTTATATACAGGGAAGGGTAAGGGTTTAACCCTATGCACCCCTAATACACCCGTCTTTAAACGGTACTTTAGCAAATTGTGCAAATTAAATAATAACCTTTAGAAGGAATCAAATAAATAAAAAAAGAATAAACATATTGACAATTTAAACAATTAATTTAAGGAAAAATTAATTTTGGCTTGATAGGGGTTGCCCGCTCCTATGTATCCTCTGGTGCAATGAGGAACTCAAAGTCACTTAGTTCTGTAAAAAATGATTGTGTGTTGATGGATTTTAAAAATAAAAAAAGTGTGTTGCTCAATTTTTATTTTGAAAAAAAGATTTCGATTGATGAGTTATTCAAAACGAAAATCCGCTTGTACACAGGATTTAAGTTAGCACAAGCCTATTCAATAAATCCTTACAATTCAACAATTGTGAAGTAGGTACCAGCCTTTCTATCATAGTCATTGATTGTTGCATGGATAAATTTTTTTTTTTTAAAACATAAAACTTAATTTTGTTTTATTTTTGAAAGACCAAAAAAAAAAAAAGAAAAAAACCAAGGATTCTTAAATCAAACAAACATAGCCTCAAACTAAAAGGAAATAGACTTAGCCCAAATTGTCCTAATTCACGAAGGCCCAAAGATCAAATGAAGTCTACCCAAAAACAAGATCTGGCCAAAAACTAATAGTCCAACAAGAATTTCGTCTCTTTTCTTTTCTTCTTTTTTTTGACCCAAGAGAAAAAAAAAACTAAAAAAAACAAAAGGAAGGAAAAACAAATCAGAAAATAAAAGAACAAAGGGATGAGGTTCTGGCCTTCCACTCACGCATAGAAACACCCACACATTTTCACCAACACAAACACATAACTCTCTCTTACCAATACACACACACCAAAAAAGATAGGAAGAGAGAGAGAGAACGGAAATGGTAATAAGAAAGGGAGAGTGAGGAAAAGAAATAAAGATTGAGGCGGATGAAGGAGAGAGGGTGTGCAGGCAAGGGGTTGCCGCAGGAGGAAGAGAGAAGGAGGAATCGGTGCCACCGCCGCAGTGGCCTGGTCCGTGGAGGGCAGCGAAGGTGCCGGCGGGCTGTGGTGGAAGTCTAGGGGTACGGTCTCCACAGCGGGCAAGGGAGGCTGAGCGGCGAGTGTCTCAGGCGTGATCGAGGGTGACCGGTTGGGCTTGATGAAGGCGCTGTCCGTGTCGAGCTTCTCGGCGGTGCTGGATTTTTGGCGGTGACTGGAAGCACGGACTACGCGGAGGGAGATTTGGGCAGTGGTTGGTTTGTAGCTATAAGGGAGGAGGTTGCAACAGTAGTAGGGCGAGCTCCGTGGCGGTGAGGATGGTGCAGATCGGAAGATGTGGCGGTGGCTAAGGGTAGGAATGGTGACGGACTGCACAATGGGGATGAGATGATAGAGGAAGATGGTGGTTGAGGGTGAGACCATGAGGAGGCTGTGGCGGTAGTGACGTGGCTGCGGCCTCTTTCCCCTGTTTCTTCCCTTTTTGACTTTTTTTATTACTGTTATTATTACCTTCTTTTTTTCTTCTTGTTGTTAGACTGGACTGGAAACTGTTGTTGACTGATGATGGCTCTCTGGTATTGCTCTCTCTGCTTGGAATTTTTCTAGTCATTGATTTGTGAGTGTGTTTGAATTCTTTGAAAATCTTATGATCTCTGATGATCTCTCAATGTGTATTCTCCCCTCCAGCTCATGAATTTTTGGTCTTATTTATAGACATTGCAAGCTCATCATATGCTCTTGTAATTATTTCTTCCGGAATGATTGAGGGGTCCTTTGTTTCAGACCATTAATCTTATAAATGATAATACATCATGTTCTTCTACCTTTTGATTTCTTTTTGTTATCTTCATATTAATGCGCTTTCTTTCCATCCCAACCTTCATTTTTTTCTTTTTTATTTTTAAAACAAATCAACAAAAACCATGGGCTGATATATTCCTTTTCTTTTTGTAAATGGGCTGAATATTTTTGGAAAAGGGCTAAAAATAAAAAATCAAACAAAATGGAAATGGGTTGAATAATTTGGTTCTTTTTTTTTGTATTTTTCTCAAAAGAAATAAACGCAAATTTTTAAATGACCGGATAAAATCAAGTGTTCACAGTTGCCCCTCTTTATTCATTTCTTAGAAGAGAATATAAAAAACTAAGTTTTACATATTGTCTTCATAAGGAATGAGTAAAGATATGAATATTGATTTTGTTTGGCAATGCATGAAATGCAAACAATCTAAAGCAAAAGAACATGCACATCTAAGAAAGTCAAATGGAAACCATTTAACTCAGAAAATCAACAGTGTATGAATGAAAGAGAATAAGGAGAACAAAACTAACTAATTTGAAATGAATTTACGAATGACACAAGGCAATAAAATTTGCAAACAAACCAATATGGATTCACAAATGACAAGTAAAAGCCAAATACACAAGCTGACAAGAAACTAAAAGCAGATGGGGCTAACAGGAATTTACAAGCAGATGGGGGTTGACAGGAATTTACAAACCTTGCGACCAATTGGATTTAGGTCAACAAGCAACTAGAAATTAAAAATCTTGCGACCAATTGGATTTGGATTAACAAGCGACAAGAAAATAAAAGTCTTGTGACCAACTGGATATAAGTCAACAAGCGATAGGAAAATAAAAGCAATGGCATGGAAAAGTAAGTTGGCAATCTGAGGTCGACTGGAAAAGTAAATTGGTAATTGAGAATGATTGAAATATAAATTGGCAAGGAGGTCGACTGAAAATTAAATTGGCAAAGATACTGATTGGAAATGTAAATTGGCAAGGAGGCCAACTCGAAAAGTAAATTGAAAAGTAAATTGGCAAGGATACCGAATGAAAAAGTAAATTGGCAATGATACCGACTGGAAATATAAATTGGCAAGGAGGCCAATTGGAAAAATAAATTGGCAAGGATAGCAATTGAAAAGTAAATCGGTAAGGATACCGACTAGAAATATAAATTGGCAAGGAAGCCGACCGAAAAGTAAATTGACAAGGAAGCCGATTGAAAAGTAAATTGTGGCAATTTAAGGCTATCTAAAAAGAAAAATGTGGCAATCTGATGCCGAGTGGAAAGTAAATGGTGACACAGAAAACAACAATTTTCAGAGTCTTTTTTTTCCTTTTTTCTTTTTTTTGGTTATATGCAAAAGTCATTAATAGTTATTTCAGACACATTTTTGAAAAACTAACTGTAACTAACTTGAGCAAAGCTCGAGGAAGACTTTTGTAACACCCTAGTAATTAACCAGATACACCTAGGTTGAATCTGATTAATGACTAGACTTTACTCCTTGCTTTGGTTCTTTCTTCATAATTTGAAAATACTTAATGAAATTACGAGCCATTTTTTTTTAAAACACATAATTGAAAACGTGAGCCGAGTACAATGTGAACGAGTAAGCGGGGTATAATAAGATGTTTAAGAATATATCACATCATATCACTTAGGCTCCATCATATAACATCCATAAGCACATTATAGCATATATTTACATACAATAACCTCACTCAAAGGGTGGGTTATGTTCATACATCATTATCTTATGCAAACCCATAAAAGAAAATATACTTAAGGAAATACATGCCCCTAAACTAGATAACTCCATAAGCCGGGAAGGTTATCCTAAAACTAGGGTGCATGATCACACATAAATCTACTAAGAACCTTCTATGGCCACTGTCCTGGAAATGGGGGAATAAATCCGATCCACTGATGAGCTCCCTCGGGAGGGGACACACGAGATGTACCAGGCTGGGGTCGCATGGACGGCCTTCTCGCTAACCTCGGCTAAACAACTGTTTCCTCACTACCCTCTCTTACACGTGTGGGAGTAGGAGCAGAGCTCTCAGAATATACATGAGTAGGAGTGTCCTCTGAAGGATCAGTTTCAGAATATCTCATCTCGGGAACATACTCTGGAAATCCATGGACAACAGATGAAGCGGGATAAGAACGTAACATCCTTTCATCAAGTGGACGTGCATGTTCGAAAACCATTTCATCGCCATAGGGAGAAGTAGGAGAAAATCGATAACTAGGGACATGATGTGCAAATGGACAACCTATGTAAATAAAAACACGAATCACAAGACTCCCTTCAAAATGATACGAGCGATGCAATCGGATCATAGTGGAATTCCCAAGTAGGGGTATCAACGAACAGGTCGAATGTCGCCATTTGAATCTGGAGACAATGACGGAAATAAAGAAAAAGGAGTGAGAATCTTGCTAAAGAATTCTCAGTAGGGTACCTCCTTCTATAGTGTCATCATCAAAGTCCCCAGGAACCTCGGGATTATTCTAAAATAGTGAGCATGCAAAGATTCATTTTAAGTTCGGACAAATACTTAACCGAGGTTCGTCAATTTTTAATTATGCGTCTTATAATGCATCTTATTCTTAACATGTCATATTTACAATGAACATTTCCTTTATCATTACATCATATTCCTCATCATCATTATCAAAATAACATGCATAAAAGAACGTCATATAATATTAGCTACACATGGACACAGTGCATATATTTCATTTCTTTAGTGCCTTTGGTGACTTAAAATCTTATCATCATCATTATTTTCCTTGGGCCACCCCATACTCCACCCTTTTGGGAGTAATTTAGGTTATGAGCTCATACTTTACTAGTCGTCACTAGCATATACTTATCCCTTTTGATAAGCTAAAGTCCCGACTCTACCCTTTTGAGAGAACGGGTTAGGGGCTAAAATAACCTTTTCACCACCTATAGTCTGATGGTTCCAAAGGATCATTTTCTTATAAGTTTAAGTCACCATTAAATCTTTGCATGTTATATCATAATACAATTCATAAACATCATAACATTTTCTCATTTATAGTCTTAAGCTAGAATAATATATATCAACTGTAATCATGCATATGGGAGATTCCCAGAAAGAGAGGTGGGTCACAATGGACACGCTTAAATACCAAGTCTTTCCTTAGCCGTAACCTTTCCAAATTACACTTTTACAATGATACACTTTCTTCTAGCAACAAAGGTAAATTTTACATAATAAAGAACATTTCATGTACAAGCATTCTCATTATTTGCAACACCAACTATAACATGCAAGCCAGGAAATCATTCAATGATATCAAGTACTTAATAAGCATCTAATCCTTACATAGAATTATCAATTATAGAACTAATTAGTTACTAAACCAATTATGAATCATTCTCTTAACAATAAACCATAATTATCACAACTTCAATCATATCAAATCATTATCACACATTGATACTAAACTCGGATCAATGGCGAATCATGAACCTCATGCAATTACATAGAATCATATTTTAAGTGCATATAAAATACTAGTTTCCCGTAAAATCCTTGCAAAGCCTTAAAACTCATTTAGAAACTAGTTCTTTTGTCAAATTTGGGAGGATCTTCACAATTAAAATTCTCACTTAAGATAAAAGGAGTAAGTCTTGAGCTTTAGAGATTTAGGTGACATCTTAGAATTATAAACATGCTATGCAACCTTATTTTAATCTTATCTTTATAAGGTGATAGCTTGGAATTATAAACATGATATGCAATTCCATTTCTTTATCTTTAAGATTTAAGGTGATGACTTGAAAATTAAACATGATGCAAGAACTTGAAATATAAACATGATACAAGAAACTGAACAGCGGTAATCCGCACAGACGATGAGAGGGAGAAGAAAATATTAAGAAACCGGAGCGGTAGTCCGCACAGACCAGCAGAGGGAGAAGAGAATATTAAGAAACCGGAGCGGTAGTCCGCACAGGACCAGAGAGGAGAAGAGAATATTAAGAAACCTGAGCGGCGGTAGTCCGCACAGACCAGAGAGGAGAAGAGAATATTATTATTACATCTTTTTAAGCTCCAATCTCAAGACTTTTTAAAGAATAAATTCTTTAACTCCAATAATCATATTTCTTTGCTTGTGATACATGGGCAAGTCTTTGAGCTCTAGGATCTTTAGGTGATGGCATAAAATAAACATGCCATGCGTTGATTCTTTTAGCCATTATAAAATATAGTGAGAGCATAAATTAAATATGAGATGCAACCTCTTTATTATCTTGAAAGATTAAGTGATGACTTGAAACATAAACATGAAATACAAGCTTGGAATTTAAACATGAGAAATGCAAGTTCATTTATTCATTCTTGAAAATTTAGTGATGACATAGAAGGTAAACATGGTTATGCAAAGCATAAACTTAATCATGGATGCAAATTCATTTTGTTTCTTTACTAGAGCTCCTTCAAGACTTTAAAAGAATTATAAATTCAACCCAATACATATCTTAACAAGAAATAAAACATAAAAGGAAAAAAAAATACATCTTTCAAGTTCTAAACTAAAAATCTTTGTTTTAGCATCATAAAGTATTATTCTTTAAGGTTTTGCATCAAGTGGAATTTTCAAGCTTTAGAGGCCTAACTTGTGATGGATTTACAACCCACCCTCAAGGTCCTCATCATCAAGCCATCATCTTAGTTCCACCTAGGCCATATGGTTGAATTGGTTAAAGAAAAATTGAAGAGGAAAACCAAAATGAAAAGCTAAGGCAAGTTCATAATTTCATCATTTTGAGCTAAAAACACAACTCCTCAAAGCATAGAAATAAATTTAGAAACTACTCCCTACCTAATCTGAGTTGAAGAAGAGGAAGAGAACTTGGTTTCTTGAAGTGAAATGAAACAAAATCTCTTTGAAAAATTGAAGAAAGAATTCAGCCAAAGAGGAGGAAGAAAGAAAGTTTTTGGTGCTCCTAAAAACTAGTTATGAACCAAGCATTCCAAGACCACTCAAGCAAGCCTATTTATAGAAGATTTTGAGGCTTATAATTGGCCAAAATGATGAGGTAGTGGACGGAATTTTGCAGGAGAAATAAGGAAGGAAAAATCATTTTAGACAAAGTTGTATGAAATTAAGGAATTATGTCTCTTATGGTGACATTTTGGCATTTTGTTTTAGTGCAACTTTTGGCAATAATTCAGCTGCATAATGGCATCAATAATTTCGTCCATTACAGCCCAAAGAAGTGAAATTTGTGTGTTCCATGCATTATTTAGGTGTAGGCAAGGTATTCATGTAATTTAGAGAATTTACGGTTAAGGGTTTAAGTGAATTAGTAAGCAATTTGGGTGTTTTTGAGCAATTTTGGGTTCTAATCAATCTAAATACATAATTTTGACTCTAGATTAATATTTAGAATTTAATAAGCTTTAATTTGAGCCTAATATTGCTTAGGTTTCGGTATACGAATCAAAAATCCCGAAATTCGCAAATCGCTTCAAAACAGGGCAAAATCGTACTTTCACTTAAAAATTGCCCGAGGCCACCCGAGCTTAACCAATGGTTAATCATGGCTTAAAAACACATTTTAAAACATTTTAGTGAGGTTCGCTCGGTCGGCAAGACATCGGAGTTAAAACAAACAAGGGCGTTTTGGTCATTTGGCCTAACTCAAAATTGAGATCCTTCTGCTCTATTAACACACATAACACAAACAATCCCTTATTATCCTCAAAATATCCCCTTGAGAATAGGTGGGGCCCACGATCCTCATTTTCTGAGTAAAATAACTTCAGGGGCATTTTGGTCATTTTATACGTACAGAAATTCGGGATTTGCGACTCGCATGAATCGCTCCTAACCTCTCTTCTAATGTTATATTCCTTTATTGAGGATTGTTCGGCCTCAAATCTTATGTAATAATTACCTACGGTAATTCGGTAATTGAGTAATTTCTAATGACAGTAAAAATTACAGTAAAAATTGGGGCGTTACATTACTCCCCTCCTTAAAAAGAATTTCGCCCCGGAAATTCGTTACCTGAGAACAACTCGGGGTATTGTGCTTTCATGTTTGATTCCAGCTCCCATGTAAGTTCTTCGGTTTCACCCTGTCCCCATGCTACTTTGACCAGGGGTACACTTTGTTCCTTTACTGCTTAACTCCTCGGTCGACGATTCTTGTGGGTAGTAAGTTAAATGTCAGGTTATCTCTTAATTGTACATGTTCTGGCTCTAGTACATGACTCGGGTCAGATTGATACTTTCTTAACTGAGAGACATGGAAAACATCATGAAGGTTGGATAGACTCGGGGGTAGGGCTATACGGTAGGCTACAGGTCCTACTTTGGTAAGGATTTCAAACGGACCAAGAAATCTGGGGCTCAATTTCTTTACTTTTATTGCTCGGCCTATGCCTGTGGTGGGGGTGATCCTTAGGAACACGTGGTCCCCTTCTTGAAAATCTAGCGGTTTTCGCCGCTTGTCCGCATAGTTTTTAATCGACTTTGAGCAGTAAGAATCTTATCCCTAATTTTCTTGATTTGTTCCGTTGTTTCCCTCACAATATCAGGTCCGAGTAACCTTTGCTCTCCGGGTTCATACCAACATAAGGGAGATTGACATTTCCGTCCATAGAGGGCCTCATACGGTGCCATACCGATACTTGCATGATAACTGTTGTTATATGCAAATTCAATCAGTGTGTGTACTTATCCCAACTTCCCTTTGATCTAAAACACATGCCCTTAACATATCCTCCAAGGTTTGGATAGTTCTTTCAGATTGACCGTCTGTTTGGGGGTGATAGGCCGTGCTTAGACACTGACTTTGAACCAAATGCCTTTTGAAAGGCTCCCAAAATCGTGACGTAAACCGCGGATCCCGGTCCGAGATTATCGTCGACGGCACCCCATGTAACCTTACTATCTCCTGAATATATAATTGTGCTAACCTATCCAACGAATAAGTCACCTTAATAGGTGAAAGTGGGTCGACTTCGTCAATCGATCCACGATTACCCATATGGTATCATGATTCATTTGGGTCCTCGGTAATCCAGTCACAAAATCCATGGAGATACTATCCCACTTCCACTCAGGGATCGACAGAGGTTGCAGCATTCCGAGGGTTTTGGTGTTCAATCTTCACCTTTTGACACACCAAGCACTTACTCACCCATGTGCACACATCTTTCTTCATTCCAGGCCACCAGAACATCTTCTTCAAATCTTGATACATCTTGGTGGCACCAGGATGAAGGGTAAATAGGCTCTTATGGGCTTTCTCCAAAATATCCTTTCGGAGGCCACCACTAGCAGTACACATATTCGACCTTTAAACCTCCACAAATCGCCCATTCCTTGGGTAAAACCTATCAACTTTCCCGCCTTCATCGCCTCTAAAGTCTCTTGAAACTCAGCACCGTCCCCTTGAGCTTGAACAATCCTTTCTTTGAACTCACTTGTCACTCTAAGATGACAAGCTCTGATGCCCTTAGTGGTCAAAGTCATTCCTAGGTTTAAGTCCCTAAATTGCTCAATCAATTCAACCTCCTTCACCATCAAACAGGACACTTGTAAGGACTTCCTACTCAAAGCATCAGCTACTACATTAGCTTTACCAGGATGGTAGTTCAATCCAAAATCATAATCTTTCAAGAACTCCATCCATCGCCTTTGCCTCATGTTTAGCTCTTTTTGATCAAAAAGATATTTCAAACTCTTGTGATCGGAAAACACCTCAAACTTAACTCCATATAAATGGTGTCTCCAAATCTTTAGAGCAAACACGACGGCAAACTAACTCAAGGTCATGGGTAGGGTAGTTTGCCTCATGTGGCTTGAGTTGTCTTGATGCATAGGCCACCACTTGCCTATCTTGCATCAATACACAACCTAAACCCTTTTTTTGAAGCATCACAATACACCTCCAAACGCACATTCGGGTCGCGTAACACTAAAACACGGGTACAGCTTAGCTTCTGTTTTAACTCTTGAAACCTCTTTTCACACTCCCGGGTCCATGAAAAAGGGGTGTTCTTCCTAGTCAGCTTGGTCAAAGGTAGGGAAATCTGGGAAAATCCCTTGATAAATCGACGGTAATAACCGGCTAAACCCAAAAAGCTCCTTACTTGATTCTGATGGTTGGTCTTTCCCAGCTTTACTACCGCTTCTACCTTACTAGGATCTACTGACAATTCCTTTCTTAGATACTACATGCCCTAAAAATTGCACCTTATCCAACCAAAACTCACACTTGGAAATCTTGGCATATAGTTTCTTTTCCTTCAAGATCTCCAGTACTATGGTCGTGTGGCATTCATGCTCTTCATGGGTCTTAGAATATATGAGAATGTCATCTATAAAGACAACTACAAACTGATCTAAATAGGGCCGAAAGATCCTATTCATGTAATCCATAAAAATAGCTGGAGCATTGGTTAACCCAAAGGACATTACTGCAAACTCAAAATGGTCGTATCGAGTGCGAAAGGCCGAGTTAGGTATGTCTTCATCTCTCACTCTAATTTGATGGTAGCCTGACCTCAAATCTATCTTAGAAAACACTACCGCACCTTTCAGTTGGTCCATCAAATCATCGATCCTAGGCAGAGGATACTTGTTTTTCACCGTTACTTTATTCAACTGCCGATAATCTACACACATCCTCATACTCCCATCCTTTTTCTTTACAAACAACACAGGGGCTCCGCAAGGTGATGCACTAGGCCTAACAAACTTTTTCTCCAATAAATCTTCCAATTGAGTTTTTAACTCGGTCAATTCTAATGGGGACATCCTGTATGGGGCTATGGATATAGGTCCTGCACCGCGAAGCAATTCTATGGAAAACTATATCTCTCTTGGGGGCAAACTGTGGTATCTCATCTGGAAATACTTCAGGATAATTTCTTACTATTGGTATCTCATCGATACTTTGCTCAAAGTCTACATCACTAGCGGCTAAGAAAATGTAACCTTTACTCTCACCCTTACCACAATCCATTTCCACAGCAGTTATGTAAAGACTTATGGGTTTCTTAGGTTCAATAGGAACAGGAAGAAAAGTGATGGTTTTCTCATAACAGTTTAACAATACACGGTTGGCCTCAAGCCAATCCATGCCAAGAATCACATCTAAACCTCGCATGGGTAAGCAAATAAGATCTAAAACAAAGGATCTATTATCTATAATAAAACTACAATCTAAACAACATTTACAAGTCCTAACGGGTTTTCCAGTCGGGGTAGAAACAATAAGGTCAAAAGGAAGCTCAGTCATAGGTAAATTAAGGCTTTTAACACATGAATGGGAGATAAAAGAATGAGAAGCGCCAGAATCATATAGTACAATTAAGTCTTTACCATGCATATTACCCTTACCTTCCACGAGATTTCGTGACCGTTGTTTCTTCAAAGATTAACAGAAATACCCTACCCTGGTATTGCGGCTTGGGATTGGGGGTTGGCGGTTTTCTTCAGTGCATTCTCGGAGTAATGACCTGGTTTTCCACACCGATAGCACACGCTTGTTCGGCTCGACATGGCATGCACCCATGATTCTTGCCGCACTTGGGACATTCCATGGATGATGCAGGCCGTGGAGAATCTTCGGACCTCTTTGTGGTGCTTTCCCTTTATTGTTGTTATTCTTTGTTGTTGTGATTGTTACTGGGGTTATTGTTGTAGCGGTTGTTATTATAGCGATTGTTGTTGTTTGGCCTTCCTTGTTGAAAATTTCTTTGTGTCCCTTGTGGTCTTGATTGAGGGGGAAATGGAGGTCGAATCGCTTCTTGAACTGCGACCTTGAGGTGTCAACTTTTTGGTAATATTATCTGACTTTGGGGTGTTTAGTTTTCTCTGACCTTCTTCAATAATCCGACATTTGTTAACTAGGGTAGAGAAATCCCTAATCTCCAAATGTGCAACTGCCACATTAAGTTCCGCCTTCAACCCTGACTCGTATTTAATGCATTTCCAATACTCATCAGGATTTCCTTGGTACATTCTTGAGAACTTAATGAGTTCTTCAAATCCGGCGATGTATCGGGCCACATTCATGTTCCCTGGACAATTTGCATGAATTCAATGTCCTTGGCATTTCTAATCGACTGGAAAGTACTTTTCATAAAAATGGACCTTGAAAAGTTCCCAATCAATGTCCACGTCGGTCGTCTCCAGGAGTCTTTGAACACCCATCCACCAGAAACCGGCATCACCTTCAAGCATATGAGTAGCGAAGGTGACCTTTTGCTCCTCCGAGCATGGGACTACAGCAAAGACCTTCTCAATATTCGGAATCCATTCATCTGGAATATTTGGATTCAGTGTCCGCTTGAAAACTCGGTGGGTTTGCCTTACGAAACTCCCAAAGCAGGCATGTTCAGGAATCTCATGTCCTTGATTCATATTGGCTTGACGATCCTGATCCATTCGTTCCATCATCATTCTCATGGTTCTTGCTACATCGCGGAGTGCTTCAGCTGTCTCGTTGTCTTGATTATTCTGTGTCGCGCTCCTAGTACATTGTCGACGTGCCATTGGTCCCTATACACACAAGACAGCAACACTGAGGTGATCAGGCCCAATATTCCTTGCAAAGTGAGCAAGTTACCATGGCACTTTCAACATACAGTAGTCATGTATTTCTAATCCTCAAGCTCATCCTAATGATAAACATCTACACATGACGTCACTAACGTATTATGCTTTAGAAGCATAGCTAGTCCAATCCTCGTGCTCCATGAGAATCGAATCGCTCACGATACCAAAATGTAACACTTAGTAATTAACCGGATACACCTAGGTTGAATCTGATTAATGACTAGACTTTACTCCTTGCTTTGGTTCTTTCTTCATAATTTAAAATACTTAATGAAATTACGAGCCATTTTTTTTTAAAACACATAATTGAAAACGTGAGCCGAGTACAATGTGAACGAGTAAGCGGGGTATAATAAGATGTTTAAGAATATATCACATCATATCACTTAGGCTCCATCATATAACATCCATAAGCACATTATAGCATATATTTACATACAATAACCTCACTCAAAGGGTGGGTTATGTTCATACATCATTATCTTATGCAAACCCATAAAAGAAAATATACTTAAGGAAATACATGCCCCTAAACTAGATAACTCCATAAGCCGGGAAGGTTATCCTAAAACTAGGGTGCATGATCACACATAAATCTACTAAGAACCTTCTATGGCCACCGTCACGAAATGGGGGAATAAATCCGATCCACTGATGAGCTCCCTCGGGAGGGGACACACGAGATGTACCAGGCTGGGGTCGCATGGACGGCCTTCTCGCTAACCTCGGCTGAACAACTGTTTCCTCACTACCCTCTCTTACACGTGTGGGAGTAGGAGCAGAGCTCTCAGAATATACATGAGTAGGAGTGTCCTCTGAAGGATCAGTTACAGAATATCTCATCTCGGGAACATACTCTGGAAATCCATGGACAACAGATGAAGCGGGATAAGAACGTAACATCCTTTCATCAAGTGGACGTGCATGTTCGAAAACCATTTCATCGCCATAGGGAGAAGTAGGAGAAAATCGATAACTAGGGACATGATGTGCAAATGGACAACCTATGTAAATAAAAACACGAATCACAAGACCTTCCCTTCAAAATGATACGAGCGATGCATTGGATCATAGTGGAATTCCCAAGTAGGGGTATCAACGAACAGGACGAATGTCGCCATTTGAATCTGGAGACAATGACGGAAATAAAGAAAAAGGAGTGAGAATCTTGCTAAAGAATTCTCAGTAGGGTACCTCCTTCTATAGTGTCATCATCAAAGTCCCCAGGAACCTCGGGATTATTCTAAAATAGTGAGCATGCAAAGATTCATTTTAAGTTCGGACAAATACTTAACCGAGGTTCGTCAATTTTTAATTATGCGTCTTATAATGCATCTTATTCTTAACATGTCATATTTACAATGAACATTTCCTTTATCATTACATCATATTCCTCATCATCATTATCGAAATAACATGCATAAAATAACGTCATATAATATTAGCTACACATGGACACAGTGCATATATTTCATTTCTTTAGTGCCTTTGGTGACTTAAAATCTTATCATCATCATTATTTTCCTTGGGCCACCCCATACTCCACCCTTTTGGGAGTAATTTAGGTTATGAGCTCATACTTTACTAGTCGTCACTAGCATATACTTATCCCTTTTGATAAGCTAAAGTCCCGACTCTACCCTTTTGAGAGAACGGGTTAGGGGGCTAAAATCACCTTTTCACCACCTATAGTCTGATGGTTCCAAAGGATCATTTTCTTATAAGTTTAAGTCACCATTAAATCTTTGCATGTTATATCATAATACAATTCATAAACATCATAACATTTTCTCATTTATAGTCTTAAGCTAGAATAATATATATCAACTGTAATCATGCATATGGGAGATTCTCAGAAAGAGAGGTGGGTCACAATGGACACGCTTAAATACCAAGTCTTTCCTTAGCCGTAACCTTTCCAAATTACACTTTTACAATGATACACTTTCTTCTAGCAACAAAGGTAAATTTTACATAATAAAGAACATTTCATGTACAAGCATTCTCATTATTTGCATCAAAGAACTATAACATGCAAGCCAAGAAATCATTCAATGATATCAAGTACTTAATAAGCATCTAATCCTTACATAGAATTATCAATTATAGAACTAATTAGTTACTAAACCAATTATGAATCATTCTCTTAACAATAAACCATAATTATCACAACTTCAATCATATCAAATCATTATCACACATGGATACTAAACTCTGATCACTGGCCTAATCATGAACCTCATGCAATTACATAGAATCATATTTTAAGTGCATATAAAATACTAGTTCCCAGTAAAATCCTTGCAAAGCCTTAAAACTCATTTAGAAACTAGTTCTTTTGTCAAATTTGGGAGGATCTTCACAATTAAAATTCTCACTTAAGATAAAAGGAGTAAGTCTTGAGCTTTAGAGATTTAGGTGACATCTTAGAATTATAAACATGCTATGCAACCTTATTTTAATCTTATCTTTATAAGGTGATAGCTTGGAATTATAAACATGATATGCAATTCCATTTCTTTATCTTTAAGATTTAAGGTGATGACTTGAAAATTAAACATGATGCAAGAACTTGAAATATAAACATGATACAAGAAACTGGAACAGCGGTAATCCGCACAGGACCAAGAGAGGGAGAAGAAAATATTAAGAAACCGGAGCGGTGTAGTCCGCACAGGACCAGTAGAGGAGAAGAGAATATTAAGAAACCGAGGCGGTAGTCCGCACAGGACCAAGAGAGGAGAAGAGAATATTAAGAAACCGAGCGGCGGTAGTCCGCACAGACCGAGAGAGGAGAAGAGAATATTATTATTACATCTTTTTAAGCTCCAATCTCAAGACTTTTTAAAGAATAAATTCTTTAACTCCAATAATCATATTTCTTTGCTTGTGATACATGGGCAAGTCTTTGAGCTCTAGGATCTTTAGGTGATGGCATAAAATAAACATGCCATGCGTTGATTCTTTTAGCCATTATAAAATATAGTGAGAGCATAAATTAAATATGAGATGCAACCTCTTTATTATCTTGAAAGATTAAGTGATGACTTGAAACATAAACATGAAATACAAGCTTGGAATTTAAACATGAGAAATGCAAGTTCATTTATTCATTCTTGAAAATTTAGTGATGACATAGAAGGTAAACATGGTTATGCAAAGCATAAACTTAATCATGGATGCAAATTCATTTTGTTTCTTTACTAGAGCTCCTTCAAGACTTTAAAAGAATTATAAATTCAACCCAATACATATCTTAACAAGAAATAAAACATAAAAGGAAAAAAAAATACATCTTTCAAGTTCTAAACTAAAAATCTTTGTTTTAGCATCATAAAGCATTATTCTTTAAGGTTTTGCATCAAGTGGAATTTTCAAGCTTTAGAGGCCTAACTTGTGATGGATTTACAACCCACCCTCAAGGTCCTCATCATCAAGCCATCATCTTAGTTCCACCTAGGCCATATGGTTGAATTGGTTAAAGAAAAATTGAAGAGGAAAACCAAAATGAAAAGCTAAGGCAAGTTCATAATTTCATCATTTTGAGCTAAAAACACAACTCCTCAAAGCATAGAAATAAATTTAGAAACTACTCCCTACCTAATCTGAGTTGAAGAAGAGGAAGAGAACTTGGTTTCTTGAAGTGAAATGAAACAAAATCTCTTTGAAAAATTGAAGAAAGAATTCAGCCAAAGAGGAGGAAGAAAGAAAGTTTTTGGTGCTCCTAAAAACTAGTTATGAACCAAGCATTCCAAGACCACTCAAGCAAGCCTATTTATAGAAGATTTTGAGGCTTCTAATTGGCCAAAATGATGAGGTAGTGGACGAATTTTGCAGGAGAAATAAGGGAGGAAAAATCATTTTAGACAAAGTTGTATGAAATTAAGGAATTATGTCTCTTATGGTGACATTTTGGCATTTTGTTTTAGTGCAACTTTTGGCAATAATTCAGCTGCATAATGGCATCAATAATTTCGTCCATTACAGCCCAAAGAAGTGAAATTTGTGTGTTCCATGCATTATTTAGGTGTAGGCAAGGTATTCATGTAATTTAGAGAATTTACTGTTAAGGGTTTAAGTGAATTAGTAAGCAATTTGGGTGTTTTTGAGCAATTTTGGGTTCTAATCAATCTAAATACATAATTTTGACTCTAGATTAATATTTAGAATTTAATAAGCTTTAATTTGAGCCTAATATTGCTTAGGTTTCAGATATACGAATCAAAAATCCCGAAATTCGCAAAACTCCCCAAAAACAGGCGCAAAATCGTACTTTCACTTAAAAATTGCCCGAGGCCACCCGAGCTTAACCAATGGTTAATCATGGCTTAAAAACACATTTTAAAACATTTTAGTGAGGTTCGGGCTCAGTCGGCACGCACATCGGAGTTAAAACAACGCAAGGCGTTTGGTCATTTCTGCGTCGGAACTCAAAATTGAGATCCTTCTGCTCTATTAACACACATAACACAAACAATCCCTTATTATCCTCAAAATATCCCCTTGAGAATAGGTGGGGCCCACGATCCTCATTTTCTGAGTAAAATAACTTCAGAGGCATTTTGGTCATTTTATACGCATGTAAATTCAGGATTTGCGACTCTCGCATGAATCGCTCCTAACCTCTCTTCTAATGTTATATTCCTTTATTGAGGATTGTTCGGCCTCAAATCTTATGTAATAATTACCTAAGGTAATTCGGTAATTGAGTAATTTCTAATGACAGTAAAAATTACAGTAAAAATTGGGGCGTTACATTACTCCCCTTCTTAAAAAGAATTTCGCCCCGGAAATTCGTTACCTGAGAACAACTCGAGGTATTGTGCTTTCATGTTTGATTCCAGCTCCCATGTAAGTTCTTCGGTTTCACCCTGTCCCCATGCTACTTTGACCAGGGGTACAACCTTGTTCCTTAACTGCTTAACTCCTCGGTCGACGATTCTTGTGGGTAGTAAGTTAAATGTCAGGTTATCTCTTAATTGTACATGTTCTGGCTCTAGTACATGACTCGAGTCGATTGATACTTTCTTAATCGAGAGACATGGAAAACATCATGAAGGTTGGATAGACTCGGGGGTAGGGCTATACGGTAGGCTACAGGTCCTACTTTGGTAAGGATTTCAAACGGACCAAGAAATCTGGGGCTCAATTTCTTTACTTTTATTGCTCGGCCTATGCCTGTGGTGGGAGTGATCCTTAGGAACACGTGGTCCCCTTCTTGAAAATCTAGCGGTTTTCGCCGCTTGTCCGCATAGTTTTTCGTCGACTTTGAGCAAGAAGAATCTTATCCCTAATTTTCTTGATTTGTTCCGTTGTTTCCCTCACAATATCAGTCCGAGTAACCTTTGCTCTCGGGTTCATACCAACATAAGGGAGATTGACATTTCAGTCCATAGAGGGCCTCATACGGTGCCATACCGATACTTGCATGATAATCAAGTTGTTATATGCAAATTCAATCGATGGTGGTACTTATCCCAACTTCGCCTTTGATCTAAAACACATGCCCTTAACATATCCTCCAAGGTTTGGATAGTTCTTTCAGATTGACCGTCTGTTTGGGGGTGATAGGCCGTGCTTAGACACAGCTTTGAACCAAATGCCTTTTGAAAGGCTCCCCAAAATCGTGACGTAAACCGCGGATCCCGGTCCGAGATTATCGTCGACGGCACCCCATGTAACCTTACTATCTCCTGAATATATAATTGTGCTAACCTATCCAACGAATAAGTCACCTTAATAGGTAAAGTGGGCTGACCTGGTCAATCGATCCACGATTACCCATATGGTATCATGATTCATTTGGGTCCTCGGTAATCCAGTCACAAAATCCATGGAGATACTATCCCACTTCCACTCAGGGATCGACAGAGGTTGCAGCATTCCAGAGGGTTTTTGGTGTTCAATCTTCACCTTTTGACACACCAAGCACTTACTCACCCATGTGCACACATCTTTCTTCATTCCAGGCCACCAGAACATCTTCTTCAAATCTTGATACATCTTGGTGACACCAGGATGAATGGTAAAATGGCTCTTATGGGCTTCCTCCAAAATATCCTTTCGGAGGCCACCACTAGCAGGTACACATATTCGACCTTTAAACCTCCACAAATCGTCCATTCCTTGGGTAAAACCTATCAACTTTCCTCGCCTTCACCGCCTCTAAAGTCTCTTGAAACTCAAAGATCGTCCCCTTGAGCTTGAACAATCCTTTCTTTGAACTCACTTGTCACTCTAAGATGACAAGCTCGATGCCCTTAGTGGTCAAAGTCATTCCTAGGTTTAAGTCCCTAAATTGCTCAATCAATTCAACCTCCTTCACCATCAAACAGGACACTTGTAAGGACTTCCTACTCAAAGCATCGGCTACTACATTAGCTTTACCAGGATGGTAGTTCAATCCAAAATCATAATCTTTCAAGAACTCCATCCATCGCCTTTGCCTCATGTTTAGCTCTTTTTGATCAAAAGATATTTCAAACTCTTGTGATCGGAAAACACCTCAAACTTAACTCCATATAAATGGTGTCTCCAAATCTTTAGAGCAAACACGACGTGCAGACTAACTCAAGGTCATGGGTAGGGTAGTTTGCCTCATGTGGCTTGAGTTGTCTTGATGCATAGGCCACCACTTGCCTATCTTGCATCAATACACAACCTAAACCCTTTTTTGAAGCATCACAATACACCTCGAAAGGCACATTGGGGTGGGGTAACACTAAACAGGGTAGAGGTTAGCTTGTGTTTTAACTCTTGAAAGCTCTTTTCACACTCCGGTCCATGAAAAAGGGTGTTCTTCCTAGTCAGCTTGGTCAAAGGTAGGGAAATCTGGGAAAATCCTTGATAAATCGACGGTAATAACCTGGCTAAACCCAAAAAGCTCCTTACTTGATTCACATGGTTGGTCTTTCCCAGCTTACTACCGCTTCTACCTTACTAGGATCTACTGACAATTCCTTTCTTAGATACTACATGCCCTAAAACTTGCACCTTATCCAACCAAAACTCACACTTGGAAATCTTGGCATATAGTTTCTTTTCCTTCAAGATCTCCAAGATTATGGTCAGTGGCATTCATGCTCTTCATGGGTCTTAGAATATATGAGAATGTCATCTATAAAGACAACTACAAACTGATCTAAATAGGGCCGAAAGATCCTATTCATGTAATCCATAAAAATAGCTGGAGCATTGGTTAACCCAAAGGACATTATCGCAAACTCAAAATGGCCGTATCGAAACGAAAGGCCGCTTTAGGTATGTCTTCATCTCTCACTCTAATTTGATGGTAGCCTGACCTCAAATCTATCTTAGAAAACACTACCGCACCTTTCGGTTGGTCCATCAAATCATCGATCCTAGTCAGAGGATACTTGTTTTTGACCGTTACTTTATTCAACTGCTGATAATCTACACACATCCTCATACTCCCATCCTTTTTCTTTACAAACAACACAGGGGCTCGCCAAGGTGATGCACTAGGCCTAACAAACTTTTTCTCCAATAAATCTTCCAATTGAGTTTTTAACTCGGTCAATTCTAATGGGGACATCCTGTATGGGGCTATGGATATAGGTCCCGCACCCTAAGCAATTCTATGGAAAACTCTATCTCTCTTGGGGGAAACTGCAGTATCTCATCCGAAATACTTCAGGATAATTTCTTACTATTGGTATCTCATCGATACTTTGCTCAAAGTCTACATCACTAGCGGCTAAGAAAATGTAACCTTTACTCTCACCCTTACCACAATCCATTTCCACAGCAGTTATGTAAAGACTTATGGGTTTCTTAGGTTCAATAGGAACAGGAAGAAAAGTGATGGTTTTCTCATAACAGCTTAACAAAGACACGGTTAACCTCAAGCCAATCCATGCCAAGAATCACATCTAAACCTCGCATGGGTAAGCAAATAAGATCTAAAACAAAGGATCTATTATCTATAATAAAACTACAATCTAAACAACATTTACAAGTCCTAACGGGTTTTCCAAATGGTAGAAACAATAAGGTCAAAAGGAAGCTCAGTCATAGGTAAATTAAGGCTTTTAACACATGAATGGGAGATAAAAGAATGAGATGCGCCAGAATCATATAGTACAATTAAGTCTTTACCATGCATATTACCCTTACCTTCGACGAGATTTCGTGACTTCGTTGTTTCTTCAAAGATTAACAAAGAAATACCCTTCCCCTGGTATTGCGGCTTGGGATTGGGGGTTGGCGGTTTTCTTTCCGTGCATTCTCGGAGTAATGACCTGGTTTTCCACACCGATAGCACACGCTTGTTCGGCTCGACATGGCATGCTCCCATGATTCTTGCCGCACTTGGGACATTCCATGGATGATGCAGGCCGTGGAGGTACTGCTGGACCTCTTTGTGGTGCTTTCCCTTTATTGTTGTTATTGCTGTTGTTGTGATTGTTATTGGGGTTATTGTTGTAGCGGTTGTTATTATAGCGATTGTTGTTGTTTGGCCTTCCTTGTTGAAAATTTCTTTGTGTCCCTTGTGGTCTTGATTGAGGGGAAATGGAGGTCGATTCGCTTCTTGAACTAGCGACCTTGAGGTGTCAACTTTTTGGTAATATTATCTGACTTTGGGGTGTTTAGTTTTCTCTGACCTTCTTCAATAATCCGACATTTGTTAACTAGGGTAGAGAAATCCCTAATCTCCAAATGTGCAACTGCCACATTAAGTTCCGCCTTCAACCCTGACTCGTATTTAATGCATTTCCAATACTCATCAGGATTTCCTTGGTACATTCTTGAGAACTTAATGAGTTCTTCAAATCTGGCAGTGTACTGGGCCACATTCATGTTCCCCTGGACAATTTGCATGAATTCAATGTCCTTGGCATTTCTAACTGACTCTGGAAAGTACTTTTCATAAAAATGGACCTTGAAAAGTTCCCAATCAATGTCCACGTCGGTCGTCTCCAGGAGTCTTTGAACACCCATCCACCAGAAACCGGCATCACCTTCAAGCATATGAGTAGCGAAGGTGACCTTTTGCTCCTCCGAGCATGGGACTACAGCAAAGACCTTCTCAATATTCCGAATCCATTCATCTGCAATATTTGGATTCAGTGTCCCCTTGAAAACTGGTGGGTTTGCCTTACGAAACTCCCCGAAACAGGCATGTTCAGGAATCTCATGTCCTTGATTCATATTGGCTTGACGATCCTGATCCATTCGTTCCATCATCATTCTCATGGTTCTTGCTACATCGCGGAGTGCTTCAGCTGTCTCGTTGTCTTGATTATTCTGTGCTGCGCTCCTAGTCTGTTGCCGACGTGCCATTGGTCCCTATACACACAAGACAGCAACACTGAGGTGATCAGGCCCAATATTCCTTGCAAAGTGAGCAAGTTACCATGGCACTTTCAACATACAGTAGTCATGTATTTCTAATCCTCAAGCTCATCCTAATGATAAACATCTACACATGACGTCACTAACGTATTATGCTTTAGAAGCATAGCTAGTCCAATCCTCAGGCTCCATGAGAATCGAATCGCGCTCGATACCAAAATGTAACACCCTAGTAATTAACCAGATACACCTAGGTTGAATCTGATTAATGACTAGACTTTACTCCTTGCTTTGGTTCTTTCTTCATAATTTAAAATACTTAATGAAATTACGAGCCATTTTTTTTTAAAACACATAATTGAAAACGTGAGCCGAGTACAATGTGAACGAGTAAGCGGGGTATAATAAGATGTTTAAGAATATATCACATCATATCACTTAGGCTCCATCATATAACATCCATAAGCACATTATAGCATATATTTACATACAATAACCTCACTCAAAGGGTGGGTTATGTTCATACATCATTATCTTATGCAAACCCATAAAAGAAAATATACTTAAGGAAATACATGCCCCTAAACTAGATAACTCCAGAAGACGGGAAGGTTATCCTAAAACTACGGTGCACGATCACACATAAATCTACTAAGAACCTTCTATGGCCACTGTCCCGAAATGGGGAATAAATCCGATCCATCGATGAGCTCCTCGGGAGGGACACACGAGATGTACCAGTCAGTCGCATGGACGGCCTTCTCGCTAACCTCGGCTAAACAACTGTTTCCTCACTACCCTCTCTTACACGTGTGGGAGTAGGAGCAGAGCTCTCAGAATATACATGAGTAGGAGTGTCCTCAAGGATCAGTTTTAATATCTCATCTCGGAACATACTGAAATCCATGGACAACAGATGAAGCGGGATAAGAACGTAACATCCTTTCATCAAGTGGACGTGCATGTTCGAAAACCATTTCATCGCCATAGGGAGAAGTAGGAGAAAATCGATAACTAGGGACATGATGTGCAAATGGACAACCTATGTAAATAAAAACACGAATCACAAGACCTCCCTTCAAAATGATACGAGCGATGCACGGATCATAGTGGAATTCCCAAGTAGGGGTATCAACGAACAGACGAATGTCGCCATTTGAATCTGGAGACAATGACGGAAATAAAGAAAAAGGAGTGAGAATCTTGCTAAAGAATTCTCAGTAGGGTACCTCCTTCTATAGTGTCATCATCAAAGTCCCCAGGAACCTCGGGATTATTCTAAAATAGTGAGCATGCAAAGATTCATTTTAAGTTCGGACAAATACTTAACCGAGGTTCGTCAATTTTTAATTATGCCTTATAATGCATCTTATTCTTAACATGTCATATTTACAATGAACATTTCCTTTATCATTACATCATATTCCTCATCATCATTATCGAAATAACATGCATAAAATAACGTCATATAATATTAGCTACACATGGACACAGTGCATATATTTCATTTCTTTAGTGCCTTTGGTGACTTAAAATCTTATCATCATCATTATTTTCCTTGGGCCACCCCATACTCCACCCTTTTGGGAGTAATTTAGGTTATGAGCTCATACTTTACTAGTCGTCACTAGCATATACTTATCCCTTTTGATAAGCTAAAGTCCCGACTCTACCCTTTTGAGAGAACGGGTTAGGGGGCTAAAATCACCTTTTCACCACCTATAGTCTGATGGTTCCAAAGGATCATTTTCTTATAAGTTTAAGTCACCATTAAATCTTTGCATGTTATATCATAATACAATTCATAAACATCATAACATTTTCTCATTTATAGTCTTAAGCTAGAATAATATATATCAACTGTAATCATGCATATGGGAGATTCCCACGAAAGAGAGGTGGGTCACAATGGACACGCTTAAATACCTAGTCTTTCCTTAGCCAGAACCTTTCCAAATTACACTTTTACAATGATACACTTTCTTCTAGCAACAAAGGTAAATTTTACATAATAAAGAACATTTCATGTACAAGCATTCTCATTATTTGCAACAAAGAACTATAACATGCAAGCCAGAAATCATTCAATGATATCAAGTACTTAATAAGCATCTAATCCTTACATAGAATTATCAATTATAGAACTAATTAGTTACTAAACCAATTATGAATCATTCTCTTAACAATAAACCATAATTATCACAACTTCAATCATATCAAATCATTATCACACATTGATACTAAACTCAGATCAGTGCGCGAATCATGAACCTCATGCAATTACATAGAATCATATTTTAAGTGCATATAAAATACTAGTTCCCCGTAAAATCCTTGCAAAGCCTTAAAACTCATTTAGAAACTAGTTCTTTTGTCAAATTTGGGAGGATCTTCACAATTAAAATTCTCACTTAAGATAAAAGGAGTAAGTCTTGAGCTTTAGAGATTTAGGTGACATCTTAGAATTATAAACATGCTATGCAACCTTATTTTAATCTTATCTTTATAAGGTGATAGCTTGGAATTATAAACATGATATGCAATTCCATTTCTTTATCTTTAAGATTTAAGGTGATGACTTGAAAATTAAACATGATGCAAGAACTTGAAATATAAACATGATACAAGAACTGGAAGCATGTAATCCGCACAGACCAGAGAGGGAGAAGAAAATATTAAGAAACCTGAGCGGCGGTAGTCCGCACAGGACCAGAGAGGGAGAAGAGAATATTAAGAAACCGGAGCGCGGTAGTCCGCACAGACCAGTAGAGGAGAAGAGAATATTAAGAAACCTGAGCGGTGTAGTCCGCACAGACCAGAGAGGGAGAAGAGAATATTATTATTACATCTTTTTAAGCTCCAATCTCAAGACTTTTTAAAGAATAAATTCTTTAACTCCAATAATCATATTTCTTTGCTTGTGATACATGGGCAAGTCTTTGAGCTCTAGGATCTTTAGGTGATGGCATAAAATAAACATGCCATGCTGATTCTTTTAGCCATTATAAAATATAGTGAGAGCATAAATTAAATATGAGATGCAACCTCTTTATTATCTTGAAAGATTAAGTGATGACTTGAAACATAAACATGAAATACAAGCTTGGAATTTAAACATGAGAAATGCAAGTTCATTTATTCATTCTTGAAAATTTAGTGATGACATAGAAGGTAAACATGGTTATGCAAAGCATAAACTTAATCATGGATGCAAATTCATTTTGTTTCTTTACTAGAGCTCCTTCAAGACTTTAAAAGAATTATAAATTCAACCCAATACATATCTTAACAAGAAATAAAACATAAAAGGAAAAAATACATCTTTCAAGTTCTAAACTAAAAATCTTTGTTTTAGCATCATAAAGCATTATTCTTTAAGGTTTTGCATCAAGTGGAATTTTCAAGCTTTAGAGGCCTAACTTGTGATGGATTTACAACCCACCCTCAAGGTCCTCATCATCAAGCCATCATCTTAGTTCCACCTAGGCCATATGGTTGAATTGGTTAAAGAAAAATTGAAGAGGAAAACCAAAATGAAAAGCTAAGGCAAGTTCATAATTTCATCATTTTGAGCTAAAAACACAACTCCTCAAAGCATAGAAATAAATTTAGAAACTACTCCCTACCTAATCTGAGTTGAAGAAGAGGAAGAGAACTTGGTTTCTTGAAGTGAAATGAAACAAAATCTCTTTGAAAAATTGAAGAAAGAATTCAGCCAAAGAGGAGGAAGAAAGAAAGTTTTTGGTGCTCCTAAAAACTAGTTATGAACCAAGCATTCCAAGACCACTCAAGCAAGCCTATTTATAGAAGATTTTGAGGCTTCTAATTGGCCAAAATGATGAGGTAGTGGACGGAATTTTGCAGGAGAAATAAGGGAGGAAAAATCATTTTAGACAAAGTTGTATGAAATTAAGGAATTATGTCTCTTATGGTGACATTTTGGCATTTTGTTTTAGTGCAACTTTTGGCAATAATTCAGCTGCATAATGGCATCAATAATTTCGTCCATTACAGCCCAAAGAAGTGAAATTTGTGTGTTCCATGCATTATTTAGGTGTAGGCAAGGTATTCATGTAATTTAGAGAATTTACGGCTAAGGGTTTAAGTGAATTAGTAAGCAATTTGGGTGTTTTTGAGCAATTTTGGGTTCTAATCAATCTAAATACATAATTTTGACTCTAGATTAATATTTAGAATTTAATAAGCTTTAATTTGAGCCTAATATTGCTTAGGTTCTGGTATACGAATCAAAAATCCTAAATTCGCAAAAGCGCCAAAAACAGGGCAAAATCGTACTTTCACTTAAAAATTGCCCGAGGCCACCCGAGCTTAACCAATGGTTAATCATGGCTTAAAAACACATTTTAAAACATTTTAGTGAGGTTCGGGCTCAGTCGGCACCCACATCGGAGTTAAAACACCAAGAAGGGCTGCTTTTTGGTCATTTCACAAGGCTTTGAACTCAAAATTGAGATCCTTCTGCTCTATTAACACACATAACACAAACAATCCCTTATTATCCTCAAAATATCCCCTTGAGAATAGGTGGGGCCCACGATCCTCATTTTCTGAGTAAAATAACTTCAGGGGCATTTTGGTCATTTTATACGTCTGAAATTCGGATTTGCGACTCTCGCATGAATCGTTCCTAACCTCTCTTCTAATGTTATATTCCTTTATTGAGGATTGTTCGGCCTCAAATCTTATGTAATAATTACCTAAGGTAATTCGGTAATTGAGTAATTTCTAATGACAGTAAAAATTACAGTAAAAATTGGGGCGTTACAACTTTAACCGATCAAACTCATAATTTTGGCATTGGACTTTTTGGCACAACTAAAACTTGCTTTTCTTCTGTAACTTTGCTCACTTCTTTCCATTCTTTGCTCACTCTTTTTCATTCTTCTTTCTTCTCTTCTTTTTTTTTCTTTTTCTTAGATGATGATTGCTTTTCTATCAAGCTTGATCAAAGCTTTGCATCCTGCTGATGTGACATTAATCATTGATGTATCACTGTAGACATTGTTAGATTGTATAATTTATGCTTAAATTTATCCTACTTGAGACATCGTAAATAAACATGCATTTAAAGAGGAGATGGAAGGATAACTAAATGAACATCTTTATTTCTTGCTGAATTGGATGACAAGATATTTTGAAAAAGGCAACAACATAAAAGCGAAATGCAAAATTGTGAAAAACACAAAATTTTGCCTCAGTCTATGTTCTTTGTGGTTCAATCAATCGACTTCTAACAACAAGTTGAACATTATACCCATGATCTCCAATGATATGTCTTCAAACCATTTTCTTTCCAAAATTTCCCCAGTTTCAGTCTTAGTCTGCCCCACTGTATTCTGCTGGAGATCATGCTTATCTTTTCCACTCTAACTTTTGCCTAGGCCACTCTTTTGAGTTTTCAACCTAACGAGCTTTTTTTTTTGCCCTAATTTTTGTTTAGGCCGCTCTTTCGAGTTTTCAACTTAACAGGCTTTTTCATTTTTGTTTTGTTTTGTTTTGTCTTAATTTTTGCTTAGGTTGCTCTTTTGAGTTTTCAACCTAATGAACTTTTTTAGCATCTTTTCAAGCATAAAATCTTTTGACTACATCACTGTTGATTAGTTTAGGCAATTCCTGGACATCCATATTTTGCAAAATCAATGCCCTACCTAAGAATGTTTGCTTGACAATGTAAGGACCTTTATAACCTGGAGCCCACTTTCCTTGTGCGTCCTCTTGATTAGGAAGGATTTTCTTCAAAACCAAATCTGCTGGATGAAAATCTCAAGGCATACTTTCTTATTGAAAGCCTTAGTCATTCTATTTTGGTACAACTGACCATGACAAATAGCTGCAAGCCTTTTCTCTTCAATCATGTTCAACTGCTCATATCGAGTCTTAATCCATTCAGATTCTTCCAACTCAGCCTCGACTATAGGGATACAACTTCCATTCCATAAACCAATGAGAAAGGAGTTGTTCATGTGTTTGAACGTATGTTGGTGCGATATGCATGCAAAGCATATGGCAGCATTTCATGGCAGTCTTTGTAATTCACCACCATTTTCGCGATGATTTTCTTGATATTCTTATTTGCAGCTTCAACCGTACCATTCATTTGAGGCCTATAAGGAGCTAAGTTGTGATGCTTGCTCTTGAAAATCTCAAAGAATTTTGGAACCTCGGCACCATTGAGGTTGGGAGTATTGTCTGTGATGATCCTTTCTGGCATCCCATATCTGCAGATGATGTCTTTTTTGATGAATTTGAGAAACACCTTCTGTGTAATGTTAGCGTATGAAGCAGCTTCCACCCATTTAGTGAAATAGTCTATTGCCACTAAGATGAAACGATGACCATTGGATGCTTTGGGATTAATTGGACCAACGGCATCTATACCCCACATCGAGAAAGGCCAGGGAAATACCATGCTATGTAATGGAAATGGAGGAGCATTGACTCGGTCTGCATATATTTGGCATTTGTGGCACTTTCAAACATAATTGATACAGTCATTCTCCATGGTGGACCAGTAATAACCACTCCTTAGGATTTTGTGAGCCATCATATGTCCATTGGCATGAGTTTCATAGATCCCTTCGTGGACTTCGGTCATAATTATTCGAGCTTCATGAGCATCTACACATCTGAGGGGAGTGGTGTCATAATTTCTTTTGTAAAGGACTTTACTATTCAGGAAAAAGGTCATGGCCAATCTTTGAATTGTTTTTTTATTCACCTCTTTTGCACCTGCTGAGTATTCTCCTTTTTGAACATACTGCTTGATGTCATGATACCATGGTCGTCTATCTGGTTCAGTCTCCATGCTGCCATAGTATACTGGTTCAC
Source organism: Dalbergia cochinchinensis (assembly GCA_031216125.1). Lineage (NCBI taxonomy): Eukaryota > Viridiplantae > Streptophyta > Magnoliopsida > Fabales > Fabaceae > Dalbergia > Dalbergia cochinchinensis. Next base: position 69,952,923 of record CM062376.1, on the reverse strand, counting down.
CTTGTACCTCTACATGGATAAGTTGGACATTGGTGTAGACTTCCAATTTAGTCATCACAACCAAAGTTGCCAAAGCATCTGCAAATTGGTTCCTCTCTCAGGTTAAGTGGGAAAATGATATAGTGCTCAATTAGTTAAGACAAATACTTCTGATAAGGTACCAATTTTGGATCCTTTATATGCCATTCTCCATTGACTTGGTAAATTATAAGTGTAGAGTCTCCAAAGACCTTCAATTCTTTGATTCTCAAGTCAATTGTAGCTTGTAAACCATTTGAACATGCTTCATATTCTGCAATGTTGTTAGTACATTCAAAGTCTAGCTTTATGGAAACTGGGCACTGTTTCCCATCTGGTGACACTACTACAGCTCTTATTCCACATCCATTCATATTGGCAGCTCCATCAAAATACATCTTCCATACATTATCCTCTTTTTCCTCTTCTCTTTCTAGCGCTAACACCTCACTATCAGGGAATTTAGGCATAGTAGGCTGTATACTCTCTACAGGGTTTTTAGCTTGATGATCAGTAATTGCACTTCCCTTGATGGACTTTTGAGTTACATATTTGATATAAAATTCAGACAACATCACTTGCCATTTTGACATTCTCAATGACACGTGAGGACTATCAAATATGTATTTCAATGGATCCATTCAAGAAATCAACCAAGTGGTGCAGTATAATATGTACTACCTCAGCCTCTTGAAAGCCCATACTAATGCGCAGTAGGTCTTTTCAATTGCCAAATAATGAGACTCACATTTGTTGAACTTCTTGCTCAAATAATAAATAGCCTGCTCTCTCTTTCCAGATTCATCATATTGTCCCAACATTACCCCAAGTGAGGTGGACAACATTGTAAGGTATAATATTAAAGAACAACTGGGCATGGGTGGCATCAAAATAGGGGGTTTCATTAAATAAGCCTTTATTTTGTCAAAGGCTTCTTGGCATTCTTCATTCCATTCTTCAGGTTAATGTTTTCGCAGTAACTTGAATATAGGCTCACAAGTACTAGTCAAATTGGCAATGAACCTAGCGATGTAGTTGAGCCTCCCAATCAGTGTGTCTTGATACCTTCAAAAACCTAGCCTCTAGCTATTTAGTCACTTCCTCTTTTATCCTTAGTGACATATCAGGCTGCATTCTTCTTAATTTTTTTTTTCGGCTCAGCTTATAGATACAAAGGAATCTTATGGGGAACGATCTCTGGGTCCAATCTTGGCATATCATGGTAAGACTATGCAAAGACATCTAGGTATTCTGCAAAGACATCTAGGTATTCTTCAAACAAAGAAATCATCTCTGTTCGTTCAGGATTCTCTACTATTTTTTAGCTTTTTCCTTTCTTCTTCGGTGCCTATGTTAATTACCTCGATCACCTCATCGTCTGAGTCAAATCCTTTTTCTGTATATTCCATTAGGCCTAAAAGTTCCTCAACAGTTTCTTCATCCTTTTCAGATTCATGGTTATCACAATCAAGTGCAACAAGAGAATCAATCAATTGGCTTTCAAAGTCCCTTTCATGTGGCAAAATTTCTATAGCATCTAAATTCCTGGAAAATAATTGCGGTGGGTTAGAATGCCAAAATAGATAATAGCTAGAATGCAAATAATACAAAGAAAACACAAATTAATGAGTTGAGAAAATGGTGGAAAAGATAAAAAGAGAAAGTAAAAGAATAATGGATAGAAACAAGAAGAAAAAAAAAGCCATAAGGAAATGTAAAGTGGAATAATAAAGAAAAATTGTTGGATAAACATGCAAGTGCATTCAAATGATGTCTCAAAGTAGCATACATGAAAGCAAAGACAATTAATACAATTCCAAATGATTACTCTGAAGCAATAATATCAATTAATGGTTCAGCTATCCAATTCATCAGCATCTTATCATGGTTGACAGCATAAGCATTGTTGCATTCTTCAGGCTTCTCAACATCCACCACACTAATAGTTGGACAACAGTTAAAGGCACAACCTTCTTTAAGCATAATCACTTCAGTCGGGTAAGGAAATGTCTCTCTCAGATGAGGGATCTGCTTCATCTTCTTATTTGGTTTCTTTTACTCAAGAGTCATGGTCTTGATCTGCTCCTCCAATGATGCCTCATATCCTAAACCGAATCGGTTAGGCTTCCTTGAGATAGGTAGAGACGTTTTGATACCCTGCAATCGTGGTCCCAGCCCTTTGCCGTGAAGATAACCATTTTTGGTCATGATATGAGCCACTACCTGATTGACATCTGGCCTTGGGAACTCATTTTGTTCTTGTTTCAGCTCTACCACCTCCAGACTGTGCCACAAGCTACTTTCCACTAACTCAACATTTTCAACATAAGGCAATGTAACTGGTATAGATACAAGTATCTCTTTCTCCCTATGGATTGTAGTGACTGAGCCATTCTCAATGTACTTAACCTTTTGATGCAAGGTTGAAGGAACAGCACCAACATTATTAATCCATGGTCTTCCTAACAGTATATTATAATCAGACTCAATCTTCATTACTTAGAATAACACCTCAAATTGGCTTGGGCCGATTTCAAATGGCAGCACCATTTCCCTAAGGATGCTTTTCTTTGCTTTATCAAATGCTTTCATAATCGTCATTTGCGGTGAAATATTGTCCTTGCTTATTGACAAGTAGCTTAAGGTCAACACTGGTAAGACATTTAATCCTGACCCTCCGTCAATGAGAACTTTGGGAATTATATGGCCTATGTATTTGAAAGTTATGTACAGTGCTCATGGGTTGATTTGTGATACAATTTCTTCATCTCAGAAAGTGATCATATTGACACGCTTTACCGGATCCACCATATTCTCCAATGAGACATCCGGTCTCACATAGGCATCTTTCAAGACTTTTAGCACTGCTTTTTTGGTGAGATTTGAATGACAAGATTAGTGACAACAAGGAGATTTTGGCAGGAGTCTTTTTCAATTGCTCTAATATATCATACCCACTTTGCTTCATGATCTTTAGAAAATTCTCTTCTTAATCTTCTTTTCCTTTTTTTTTCCAAACTATAACTTTCTCCAACATTCCCTTCATCAACAAATTTTCCTTTTTCCAGCTCTCCGGGCCTATAAATCCTTCCACTTCTTGTTACTCCTTTTACCTCCATAATATCATTTATCACTCCACTTTCCTGAGCCCTTGAAGTCTCCCCTACATCTTTGTTCATATCCACTTTAGTTTCATAGCTCCAGGGCACAGCATGTGTGTTCTCATAACTGAATGGTGTTGGTTTCTTCATGGTGATCACTACTTTCTCTGGTTTTAAAGCTTGATTAAATGGAGGTACTTGGAGTATAAAACGTTCAATCACATTCACCTTTTCAATGGAATTCTGCTTCTTTTTTGCTTGAATCACACCTAAAGTGAGTAGTTCTTGTACACAAACTTTGAAATCCCAACAATTCTCGATATCGTGCCCAAGACTTCCACAATGGTATGTGCAACTTGATTTCATATCATATTTCTCCTCTTCCTTTACCCTAGACGTAGGTGCAGTAATGTTATAACCAGCCTCCTTCAAGCCACTAAATACTTTCTTCATAGGAGTTCGAAGACTCATAACCTTCTTGATGAATGGTTCATCACTCTCCAAGGCGTTCACATGACTTCTGGGTTATTAACAATATCTGGCTTTGAATCTTCTTGAAGGTCTAGCCTCCCACAAGAAATTAACCTTCTCATTGCCATTTTGAAACCTTCATAATCCTTAATGGAATGCCCTGCTATGTCCATGTGGTATCTACAAGTAAGGTTCAGGTCGTACCAAGCTGGGTATGGCGATTATAATGGGTGCACAGGATATTTCGAGATCAAATGGGCATCAACCAATTTTTGGAAAAGGTTAGTATTTGAAATGGACAGCTTTGGAAAAGGTGAAAGGTTAGGAAATCGATTACGATTCTAGTTTTGGAAATTTGGTCAGGGTGCTAGGGTATATGTTGGGCGGGTTGGTTGATATGGCCTTATGTGGATGTTGTTAACTTGAGGTTGGGAATATGGAATAGTGTTTGTGGTTGGTGTGATTTGGTAAAATGGGTAAAGAGGGATAGGGGTTTGGTATGATGACATTTGGGGTTGTGGACATATTGGTGCATACCTTGGGACAAAAGATTGCTAACCATGGACATAATTCATCTCTGTTTCCTTCATCCTGGATGGAAAACTTTTTCTTGTGTCTTCACTGTTCATGGGAAGCTTGCTAGCCTTAGCTAAGCTCTCAATCCTTTCTCCAGCAATTATCAACTCAGAGAAATCCTTGTATGCTGCTCCTGTCATTGCCCCAATGTAAGGGGATCCCAAGGTTCCCAAGAGGTAGGAAAAAATTTCAGTTGAGATGAGTGGTGGTTGAACTTGGACAGCCAAGGCTCTCCACCTTTGGGCATATTGCTTGAATGATTCATCTTTCTCCTTCTGCATGGAGCTTAATTGCTCCCAGGTAGGTGCCATATCAAGATTGAACTTGTATTGACCCATGAACAGATCCGCCAATTCTCTACAGCTAGAAATCTTTGAATGGTCTAGCTGAATGTACCATTCCAAAGTAGGTCCCGTCAGGCTTTCACGGAAAAAATTAATGAGAAATTTTTCATCCTTTGACCATATCACCATCTTGGTGCAATAACTCTTCAAGTGAAAAAGAGAATTACTCATCCCATCATACTTTGAGAAGTCAGGAACCTTGAAGTCCTTAGGGATTACTATATCAGTAGAAGGGCAAAGCTGTTCAACTTCCACATAACCATGGGGCTAGGTCCTTGAATAGCTTTAATCTGCTTTTGAATCTTTTCCATCCATTCTTCTTTAAATTTCCCTTTTTTTGCCTCTGCATGACTATTCTCTAAGGAAAAAGGCTATTTCTAGATGACAACACGAGGCTACTCCCAAACAGGGGTAACATGCCTATGCCCATCAGTATGCAAGTTTTCTAAGGAACGATAGCCTTCTCCGATAGGTGCCACCATTGTTACCATGGGTGGTGGCTATCCATGGAGGTTATTTAGCATTCCTCCTATATCATTCATCTCTTGGGTGATATTTAGAGCTGCACTTGACATCACAGGCATACCTATCATCGTAGTATTTGGTTGCACACTTACTGGGGTATCTCTGCTTTGATAAGCTCTCAATAGGTCAAGTGACTCTTGTATGACCCTTATCATATCCTCTAGTCTACCTTGGTTGTTTGACAGTTCATTCAATTTTCCTCTTACCGCATCAACTTCATTGCTGAAATCTCTTTCGGTTTCAAAAGTAGTTACGATTGGAATAGTATTTCCTGTGTTACCATTTCCTCCGACCATTTTAGTCTGAGCTCTATTATTGTGAATACGAGTTTGATCGGTATCCGTCTTCATTGGGCGCCCAATGATTGCAAAATTTTACCTATACTCAAAGCAAAACCAAAAAGATTAGTTTTTTCTATTTTTTTTATTTTTTATATATGGAAAACTAACAAATAAAAAAGAACAATAGTCATCAAGAGTTCTTTATGCAAATGAGGATGCCTCGCATCTGTTCTTATGGATATATCACCCTATAAGTCAAGGTGCGGTTAATAGCAAATCTCTAGGGAGAATCCATTCCTCTATAAATGCTATATAATGAGCACTAGCAATGTAGTTCTTCATGACTGAGCTTCTCATTCTCTTGCACAAGGATGAACAATCTCAAGGCAAGAAAAGTGATTGATTGCTTTTTAAAGGAACATTTGATCCTCCATAGAAAGTATCAAGCATACTAGGAATGTCTTGATTGGTAATTTGCAATTGACACACAAACATTGAAAATTTCATTCATTTCCAGGCAAAGTTCTGAGTACAAATCATTTCAGAATACATTACACATGTGTCAACAATGAAACAATTACATTAAGAGGATCTTTGGTAACTACATCAACAGCTTCATCTTTTTCTTTCTAAGATTTTTAGTGATACTCTCACGTGCATCCATGAACTCCACCACTTCTTAAGGTAATTTGAATGGGGGCATCTTATTGATTAGCTTGCTTGCCTTTTCAAAGCGATACACAAAATTTGGAATGTAATAACTTAATTCATCAGTTAGCTTTCCATATCTTTCTTTCCATTCCAGAGCCTTTTCTCTCCATGATTTCCCAAATTCAGTCGCATCAATAAACAAGTCATGATACTGGTTCCACCTATAAACGGCATCATGTTTTGTCTGTGCCAACATTGTTGACAAATTTTCTACTTCCCCTTCCAGCTCCTTTCTCTTATCTTTCTCTTTGTTGACCTCCATTTTCAGGCTCAAAATGTTTTTATCCCTTTTGTTGATTGTTGTTCTACCCTTTTCACCATGCGACTCTTTTTATTAATCCCCTCCTTTAACTTGTTCCTTTTTTTCTCGAACACATGGAGTCTTCTTTCTAACTCTTGGATTTCGGCGAAATGAGTAGTTGGGATCTTTTCTTTGCCTTTCTTAGACTTTGTAATTTCTGTCATAACAGTACATTCTTCTTTTAAGGCTTCAATTTCCTTAGCCATTTTCTCACTTCGGCTTTGAAGGATGGCATTTTCAGATCAACTGCCTCGTTTTTCTCTTCCAAGAATTGGATTTGTGCCCTAATTATCTCTACCTGGGATGTTAATGGAGGTGTTTCTAGGGTTTTCATGGGAGCCGAGTCTTTTGGGATATTATTTTTCCCAATTCTTGCTTTCCTCCACTCTCTGTATTCTTGAGAAAAGGTTAGCCGCTATTGCCCGAGTTGCTTTTTCCCTAGGATTTTGACATCATCCTATGCCATTTTGATATTCTTTTCTTGCTCCAAGGTGCTTTTATCTTTCTAACATAGGAAGCTAAACCCCTCAAGTTGCTTTTCTTGGGGTTTTGTTTGAGTTCAATGAAGTTGTTTGAGTACCAATGAAGGTGTGTAGGAGATACATCCTCTTGGGCCCATCAAAGGAATATTGTGAAAGTCACCACAACTACATATAACATTTTCTCTATGGTACCAAGGACAAACCCACTTGAAAGAACTTGACTGGATTTCTGAGAACTCCTTTTTCCATGTCAGTGCCTCTTGATGGCTTATCTGCATATGATGGAAACTTCCAAATGGATCAGGAAAGAGGCCCATGTGATTATTAGCATATGCATGAGTCATAAACCAAACATATAATATTGGCAAACAACACCACAATCTGCCACCATTTTTCTTGAGACAAACCCCCAAGGAAAGAAAGGTATCTGGCAATATTGCCGGAAGAGCATTCATGTCTTGTGTCTCGAATTTGAAAAACACATTCATAGCGGCCTGGTCAACAACATCTGGTGTGAATAGGAATAAGACTAATCCATAAATAGTCAGTGCCAATGTTCGATTGAAGATGTCCCAATCTCCTTGTCGGGCTAATGTTTCTTGATTCGTTGAGTGGATCTTCTTACTTTCATTTCCATCCGATTTGCTTAAACTCCAATTATTTTGGCAATCTTTTCTTTACGGACATAATGTCCTTGATAGAGATAGACACCAAATCTTTCTCGAACTAGTAGCCTTATCATGACCATGTACTCTTCTATAGTTGGCGTCGTATCAAAATCAGGTAATTCAAAATAGCAAAGAGAAGGATTCCAAAACTGTGAGAGAGCGCTCAATGCTGGTGCTTCTATTGGGATAAGTAGCAGATCCAATATACGCCCATATGTATCCTTGAAAGATGACCAGACTTCACAAGGTATTAACTGAATTATTTCCTTTACTTGCTCTAGCTCATTATTAGTCACTGTAACTCTGATATTTCTTTTCCAATCATGTGCATTGCTAGTGTTCATTTGTAATGTTTCCATTTGCTTTGAACTAATGATGACTTTTACTTTATTAACAATCAAAAGACTACTGTGAGAAAAAATAAGATAAATAAGTAAAATTAAAAAGATGAAAAGAAAAAACAGGTAAGAGAAGAATAAAAATATGCTTTTATTGAGAATATGAGATGCTTCCCCAAGAAAATGATAATGCACAAACCTACCAATTTTCATGAGAGAGTAAATTGTGAAAAGAATAAGATATGATAAAATGAATGCATGTGATAATTAATGGAATGTGTATCTACATCATGTATCCCTAAACACCTAAAAATACAAAGCATGACCAAGTTATGAGAATGGCTAATCCTAAATGAATGTGATAATGTTTTGATGCAAAAGTGACTGGTTTAAAGTAAAGCATAAAGAAGTGCAAAGTAAAAGGATGAAAGAAGCATGCTCCCTTTGTCCTAACATGGTAAAATTTTAATGGGTGGGAAGTTGTAACATCTTAATTTTTAACCCAATACTACTAAAACATATTTAGGTTAACCATTAGTCCATTACTCCTTTAGTCTTATTCTTTAAAACTTTCTTTAAAATACTTAGCGGAAAATAAGGGTGAATTTTTTTTTTGAAATATAAACGCAAAGTAAGAGCCGCATGTATCTTAAGCAAACGTTATCATGAAACATAACTCATACAAAAGAATGCACAATATAGGAACATCAAATGACCTCATAATATCGGACAATCATGTGCACACCACAATAATATTATATTAATAAAATAACTGCCCACCTATGGAAGGTGGAAATAAGTTTGGTACATTATAGTGCGAATACAACAAAAATGAAATACAAAGAAAGCACCCCTTGCCCTCGTGCACCTAAAATGGATAACCTCTAGAATAAAAGAAGGTTACCCTAAACTAGTGGTAGTGTGTGTGCACTAAAGATCCCCAAAAGTCCTACTGCTGGTAGTCTGGATAGGGTGGAACATAGTCGATCCACGAACAAAGCTCATCGAGAGTGGGCACACGGGATGCCTGAGCATGAGTGCCACGTTGAGGCAGCATGGCTGGCCTCCATTCCAACTTCGGCTGTGTGATGGTTTCCTCGCTACCATCCACCCTCAGTGGGGGAGTGGGGGCAGGACTCTCGGAATAGATGTGGGTAGGCGAATCTTCCAACGGGTCACTCTTTGAGTGCCTGGAGAGGGGAACATAATCTGGGAAGTCACGGACGGCAGATGTGGTGGTGTACGTATGGAGTATCCTCTTATTATGTGTCCGCACACGCTCAAAGATCATGTCATCACTGAAAGGGGAAGTCAGAGAAAAGCGATAACTATGTACAGGGTGTGCAAAGGGGCGTCCTAAAAACATAAAGACTCGAATGGTGCAGCTCCCCTCAAAATGATATGACCGGTGCTCCGAGTCAAAATGAACCTCCCAGGTGGGGGTGTCAATGAACAGCACGAAAGTCGCCATCAGGATCTGAAGATGCGACGGAAAGAAAAAAGGAGTGAGAATCTTACTAAAGAATCTCAGTAGGGAATTTCTCGTCTAAGTGACATCGCTCACATCCTCAAGAACCTTGGGTTTATTATAAAAAGGTGTGCATGCATATAGTTCATTATTAGGTTTTAAACATAATTATCCAAGGTCCGTTCATTTTAGAATGAATCTTAATGTCATGTATGCAACGTATCAAATCATGAGTGCATGGTAATACATTATGCAAGAGGATAATAGAACACATCATCAAGCAACATCATATAAGTGGCATAAAGTGGCATGTAACTTTTCTTGTGAAACTTTCTCTTTTCTCAACTATGTGACATTAAACATCATACTTTACATCATGGGGGCCACCCTAAAAACATCTCTAGGTTATGAGCTCATACCTAACTAGTCGTCACTAGTTCTTACTTATCCCTCCTGATAAGCATAACATAATAAATCCCGACTTCTAGAGTACAGGCTAGGGGGCAAAAGGATCACCTATCATAACCTTTAATTCAAGGAGTCCATAGGAATATTTCCTTCTTTGAAACGCAATTACTGGTAACTAGTACTCAGTTATTTGTCCGCTCTGGCAAGCTCGGTGTCAATACCCTCACGGTTTTGTTTCTGGGGGTGCTCGGCTAAACCGGTGTCACCCAGAACGCGTCTCAGTGTTATGTCACATTTGTTCTTGGGCGTGCTCGGCTAAACTGGTGTCACCCAGAATGTATCTCAGTACATTTATCCTTGGGCGTGCTCGGCTAAACCGGTGTCATCCAGGACGTATCTCATGGAGTTTTCAAAAACTTATCTTAAGTGCTCAAATTTGACGAAAATTCGGCAGTGTAACGATAGTACATCAAATTTCCTTCAAATTTGCTTTATACCACGAGAACTCACAACGCATGTACTTCCACATTCAAATCATCACATAACATATCCATCCACGGTACATGCGTCACACATCATAACTTGAATTCATAAATTCATTAAATCATTTATGCTATGGTACCTTAATCCTTTACTCCCTTTGGATCTTAAACCTAAAGTCTACTTAACTTATTATTCATTTTTACTTTTTGATGTACCTATAGGCTCTCATCTAATAATTCTCCCTAACATTTATGTTTAGCAATAATTCTAACTAGTACTATGCCATATTGACTTTCATGTGATTACGGGGTTCTAAAGACTATGTCTTTGACCTTTTCTAAGTTCCATCTTCACCTATGGTACTATAATCAATTCCTAAAACAATTATGGGGAGATTCCTACACATATACACTAATTATAAATCACTTTAACTATGATTAATCATGCTGTAATAGAATCAGAAAATTATATTTTTAAGTGTTCTAAAATTCTCGTTTTCTAATCCTTTCTAGTTACCTATGCTTCCTAACATTCACAAACCAACTATAGCATTAATTAATCATAACTTTGACACATACTAACATGTTAAAATCATCATAAATCAGTAAGAAATTCATACATCATCATATCAAGCATGAAGTTTCATTTTCAATACTTATAAGTCTCTAGTTTCTCATGGAATCATTTTAGGACTTCTAAAACTCTTTGGAAACCACTTTATTTCATTAAAATCACTATAAAATGAGTAAGGGCAGTAGCAATTTTAAATTGTTCAAGGTTGGAATTTAAAATGTAAAATCATACTTGAGATATTCTTTGAGTTCACCTATACTTAAGAAAATCCTAAGACATCGATTTTTGGCACTTGTGATTAGATGAAACTCACACCAAGCTCATCCTCATCATATGGCCGAATTTTGCATTCAAGAGAATGCTCCCATATCTAACCTTTTCTTGAGATAAATGGACAAGTCTTTGAGCTCTAAAATCTTTAAGTGATAGTAAAAGCATAAACATGATATGCACTTCATTTTATTCTTCATTAGAAAAGTAAAGTGAGGGCTTAAAGTAAATATGAGATGCAACTTCATTCTTATCTTTATGTTTAAGTGGTGACTTGAAAAATAAGTATGCTAGACAAGGAAACATAAACATGAATACAAGTCCAATTCTTTATTTTAGTGCTCTAGGCTCCACAACAATCGACTTTAAAGCCGAAATAGGCGAGCTTCGAGATTAATTATTAGGTGATATGTGTAATGCCCCGATTTTCTATCTGAGTGAAAAATGACCAAAATGCCCCTGAGGTCATTTTCGGCCCGGAATTCGAGGATGGCCGACCCGGCAGTCCTCGAAGGGCCAACTCAATGTTTGAAGAGGGTTGAATGACCCTTGAGTGGTTCCGGAGGCGAAAGTCTCATTTTCTGCAGTTTCGGGTCAAAATGACCAAAATACCCCTATAGCCTTTTTACGCGGGTAAAGGTGCCATTTGAGCATGAAACTTTCCCTAGAGGTTTAAAACAATGTTTTTACATGTTTCAAAGCATCTGTTTGAGTCCCGGTGGTCCCGGACAGTTTTAGTGCAAAATTACGATTTTACCCCTAGAATAGTGTTTTTGAGCTTAATGATGTAATTAAGCAAACCTAAGCAATATTAGGCTCTAATCGAAGATTAATTAATTTTCATAATTAATCTAGAGTCAAAATAAATTATTAAAATTAATTAGAACCTAAGATTGCTTAGATTAGATTTAAATCTCCTTTTTAAAACTCAAGATTTCACTCTTGGAATCTTGAATAGTATTTTCTCTCTCCAATTCTTTAAATTAAGGAATTGTGTCTAGAATTGTTTATACACTAAAATGAGTTTATAACTCACTAATGATGCAAGAACACTCCTTAAATGTGTCTTGACAACCTTGATTACCCATTTTCTCACCTAAACACTTTCTTACAAATTCCTAATCTTAATCCTAATCAAAGATACACCTAAACACAACTCTAAACCACAATTAAAATGCAAGAAAACCCTCTCCCATGGCTGATGCACCTTCGGCCATCTCTCTTCCATTTGCATCACATGTTGATTTGTTTCTCACTCAAAGAAGCATGCTTGAGCCATACCTTGAACCATACCTCACCATACTTTGAACCATACCTCACCATGCCTCAAGATCACAACATCTCACCTCATAGAACTCATGGGGCTGCTCCTCATGGCCAAAACCCCCTCCTCCTCCTTGCACCTTGCACGTGTTTCATTTCTCTATAAATAGCATGCTTGGGTGAACTTGCATCATTTTGGGTTCATTTGCTAAGTGTAAGTTTTCAAATAAGCACTTCAAAGTTTCCTTTTTCTCTCAAGTTCAAGTGTTCAAGTTCTTCAAGTTCTTCATCCTCTTCTCTCATCCCAACCTTCAATCACTTGGTAGGGATTTTCTTTCAAGTATTTTCTTTATTTAAGTTCCATCTCTAGTTATGTGTTTATGGTTTCTCTTGAGTCTTTTTAGAACTTTTCTCCCTCTCCTTTTCTTTATCATTTTGGCCATGGGCCTTTGAGGACAAGGGAATGAGAGCTTGATGATGAGGTTTCATGGTGGTGATGTCCATCACTTGAACAATCTCTAAAGCTTTATCTTTGTTCTTAAGTTAAAGATGTTTTCTTTTATTCTTTCTTCTTGAACCTTGAATCTTTAACTTTGGTGATGTTTTAAAATGGTTACATGAACTCAATGATGAGGACTCATGATGTTGGTGTTAATGCATCATCAAGATCATGGTCTCTAGAGTTTCAAATGTTTCTTTTTCTTCTTAAAAGTTTCGGTTCCTTTTCCTTTTCTTTCTTCAAGTTTTCGGCCATGTTGGCTAATAAGGTTCACAATGGCTTGATGATGAGAGCTTCTAGATGATGACTATGTGTTCATCTCAATGAGGCCTCTAGAGCCTGAGTTTTAATAAAAATGCTATTTATGACCACATTTCAAGAAAAGAAACTTTGTGTTTTAAAGAACCCTTGAGGTTCACTCTTGTCTTTACTTTATCTTGGCATGATAAGTTTGGGTTGAGGTTTAAGTTCCTTTAAAGTCTTGTATGAGCTCTAATAAGAAATAAAATGGACTAGCATTCATGTTTAAATTCAAGCTTTTGCAATACATATTTACTTTGAGCTTTGCATTCATATTTATTTTCCAAGCCTTCATTTAAAGTTAAAGGATAAAGAATGGATTGCATCTCATATTTACATTCTTGTCTAGCATATTTACTTTTCATCACTAAAGAACATAAAGATTTAAAATGAGAGCTTGCACTATCACCTAACTAAATCTCAAAGCCTTTCTATTTCGGCCTTAAAGTCGATTGTTGCTGGCCTAAAACACTAAAATAAAGAAATGAACTTGCATATTTATATTTTAAGTTTTTGCATATTTATATTTCAAGTCTTACATATTTATTTCAAGCCTTGCATATTTATATTCAAGTCTTACATATTTACTTTAAGCTCTCACTTTACTTTGTAATGAAGAATAAAAATAAAGTGCATAGCATGTTTAAATTATGTCATCACTTAAAGACCGTAGAGCTCAAAGACTTGCCTATTTTATCTCAAGTTAAAGTCTAATGTGGAAGCATTCTTTAAATGCATAAGTTTCAGCCATGTAGTGATGATGAACTTGGAAGGAGATTCATCTAACCACAAGGGCCAACAACCTAAGTTTTAAGATTCTCTTTAAAACCTCATGAGGGATTAAGACCAACAAGATTTATGAATTTAATTCTCTTTTAAGGAGGGATTAAGTGGTCACTGACCTCAGGATGTTTTTAGTCTCTTTTACAAAATAAAATGGTTTGCAAAAGAGTCTTCGAAGTCCTAAAAGTGATTCCAAGAGAAACCAGCAACTTATATGTTTTAAAAATATCAAGTTATGCATCTTTTTGGAGACTTATGCTTCGGTTCTTCCATGATAAGTTTGCTGCTGTATGAGGATGTTTTGATGTGTTTGAATGAGTAAAAATTATGTATGTTGAAGTAGGAACATTTCTATGTAAGATAGGAGAGAAACTAGCTTTCTAGAAAAATCGTAAAGTTAAGATTTAGCATAGTTTTAACCCATTTATTTTTGGACACTGCCCAAACTGTTTCAATGGGAATATAATCAGATTAGGATTGTTTAATCATAAAAAATTTGGTTACAATTGAAGTAGGATTGAATTTTAGCACCTATAGAGAAACTAGTAACTAGAAAACCGTAAAACCACAATTCTAGAACTCTTAGAATATTTAATTTTTAGAATCTGTCCAGAAACCTTATAATGAAGAGAACATGGCTTATAGTTAGTTCTTATACATAGGAATGCCTCATAATTGGTTTAGGTCGAACTTATAGCGCCTTAGGCGAAGACAGAACCAAGAAAGGGTCTAAAACGTAAGTTCTAGAACCCCATAATTATAAGTTTATAATGCTGCCCCTAAGGAATGATGTTGTTTAGATTTAATAGAGAGCATAAATAATCATGAGATCTACTAGAAGAGAACTCTTAGGTGCATAAAAGGTTGACAGAAGATGATAGGTTAATTACATCACAAGTTTAAGGCCCGTAAGGGTCAAAGCATAAGATACCGTAGGACCAAGAGCATAATGAATTTTTAATGTTGCTTGTGAACGCATGAGAATGATTATGTAAATGCATGAAAATTTATGATGGATGATGCATATTTGAATGACTTATGTGGCATAAAGAAGAATTTGGAAGAAATTCGGCATCTTTGTGATTATCTTTGCCAATTTCTGACAAATTCGAGGACTCAAAAAGTTTTTGAAAACCTATGAGATTTTTATGAGGTACTAAGATGAGTTCTCAGATGACACCGGTTCGGCCGAGCACCTCCAGAGAACTCATGTGACATCGGTACCAAGATGAATTCTTAGGTGACACCGGTTCGGCCGAGCACCCCCAAGAAATGCCCCCTAGCCTGTACTGGATAAGTCGGGATTATGTTTATGATTATGTTACGCTTATCGGGATTGATAAGTAAGAACTAGTGACGACTAGTTAAGGTATGAACTCATAACCTAGAGATGTGACACGCTCTGGGTGACACCAGTTCAGCCGAGCACTCCCAGAGTGATTATCTTTTAGGGTGGCCTATGAGGAAGTAAAGTATGATGTTTATGTCACAAAGTTTCCCATATGAGAATTTAATTGCCACTTTATGCCACTATTATGATATTCTTAATGTTGTGATTATTTTCTTGCATTAAGTAGAGCCATGCATACATTCTTTAATATGATTGCATCCATGTCATTAAGAATCATGCTAAAATGAATGGACCTTGGCTAATTATGTTTTAAAGCTTAAAAATGGACTTGATACATGCTCACTTGTTTTAAATACTAAACCTAAGGTTCCTAAGGGCGTAGATGATGACACCTAGATAGTGGGAGGCCCTACTGAGATTCTTTAGCAAGATTCTCACTCCCTTTATCTCTTTCTTTCTATCACGTCTTTAGATGGCGACGTTCGTAGTTTTTATGGACACCCCGACATGGGAGGTGCACTATGATCCAGAGCACAGATCATACCATTTTGAGGGACAGTGCACGGCGCTAGTCTTCATGTTCGTTGGACGTCCCTTCGCTCACCCTGTGCATACCCATCGCTTCTCCCCGACAGCACCCTACGGTGACGACGAGTGGGTTTTTGAGCGTGCGCGTACGCATAATGAGAGAGTTCTTCGCATACACACTGCCGCCTTAACCATGCGTGACTATCCTTACTACGTGCCCAGGACTTACTTCTCAGAGATCGATTCGTTGGAGGACCCGCCTACCCATCCGTACAGCGAGAGCTCCGCCCCCACTCCACCACTGATGAGGGAGGGCAGTGAGGATACCGTAACTCAGCCACGGCTCACACGACGACCGGAGATACGGCCACATCGCGGGGGTCACTCTCGATCCTCGTTCCGCCTCTTTACGCCCGAGGAGCTCACCTAGTTTCCCAGGTATGTGCCTCGCTCGCGAGATGAATGTCAGTAGGAGGTGACGTACGACCGATGGAGTACCCGGGTAGAGCACACGCCACTTAGACGAGGATGGACCTCCTTTTGAGGTTATCCCTTTAGTTGCACTTGGGTAGAGGAGTTGCTTTTATATCTTCCGTCGTACTTTCCTTTGTATTCGCTTTTTAGTTGTAGCTGTTCATGATGTACTAAACTAAGCCCCACTCTCCATGAGTGGGCATATCATATAATATTATATAAATATGCAGTTCAGTTCTATTGTGATGTGCCTTTACTTGCTTATGTCATATTGCTATGCGATGCTTGCTTTATTTCCCTTCGTGCTTTATTATTTATCGTGTCGCACGGCTCTCACTTTGCTTTTATAATTCAAAAAAAAATTTACCAGTATTTCTGCTAAGTATTTTAAAGTAATAAGGAAGCTATGACATAACAGACTAATGGTTAACCTAAATATGTTCTAGAGTATTGGGTTAAAAATTAGGATGTTACAATATGAAGATGCAAGCTTCTCGTTTTAATCTCTAAGTTTTAGGTGATGGCTTGAAAAATAAACATGCTAGGCAAGGAATGTAAATATGAATGCAAGTTCATTTTATATTCTTTACTAGAGCTCATTCAAGACTTTAAAGGAATATAAACCTCAATCCAACACATATCTTAACAAGACAAAGTGAGCTTTAGAGTTCTTTATACCAAGGTTTCAAGGAAATCTTATGATTTGAACATCATCATCAAACTCAAGGAAATGGGCTTAAGGGATTCAAATCATCTAACAACTTTCTTTAATCAAAACGTTGAATCATCAAAGAAAAGGAAATAAGGCCGAAGCCAAAAGGAAAGGAAAGGAAAAAGGAAACCAAACCAAGGTTGAAGAAAAGGAAAGGAAAAACTAAAAATGTGTTAAGATCAAAACTAAGTTTCAAGTTTTAGAGGTTTCTCAAATGATAACCATAGGACCATTATCTTGAAACCTCATCATCAAGTCAACATTCTCTTTTAAAAGAAAGGCTCCAAAGCTGAAAATCAAAGAGAAGAAAAGAAGTTCTAAAAGCCAAGAAAAACTAACAAAAAATCATCTTTAACAAAGCTTTAGAAGACAAAACTTTAAAGAACAAAAATCCCTACCAAGTGGTCAAGAGAAAAGCTTGATCTTTGAAGAGGAAAAGAGAAGAAAACTTGCTCCCAAGTGACTTGAGGTTTTTGGCCAGGGAGAAAGAAAAAGGAAAGAAAGGTTTTTGTGTGAGTTTGATATGTGAGGATGTAAGCTTATGTGTTTGAATGTTGATCTATGGTGGTTGTGTGATGGTTTGAGGTTGTGAGGGCTGGTTCTTTGGTGAAGATGAAGAAAATGAAGAAGAAGAGAACTTTTGAAGAAAATGAGAGAACTTGAGACAACTCTTGAAAACTCAAAGCTAGTAAATGATCTAAATGTTCTCACAAGTTCATTTGCATGTGTATTTATAGAAAAACAAACCAAGGATGAAGGAGTGGAGGGGGTGGCTGAAACCTCATGTTCCATGAAGGGAGAAAATTGGTTTCATGGAGGCATGGTGAAGTATGGTAAAAGGTATGGCTAGGTATGGCCTAAGGTATGGTGCTAAGCATGGTTCTTTGTATGTTTGAATTTCAACATGTGATTGACAAATGGAGGGGGAGGTGGCGCCATTTTCTTTATGAAATGGGGGAGGAAAATCTTTCATTTAATTGTGGTTTAGAGATGTGTTTAGGCGTAGCTTTGATTAGGCTTAGGATTAGGAGTTGCTAAGTAAGTATTTAGATGAGGTAATGGTCAATTAAAGATATCAAGACATGATTAGGGAGTGTTCTTACTTCATTAGTGATATTGAAACTCATTTTGAAATATAAACAAGTTTAGACACAATTCCTTAATTTAAGGAATTAGAGAGAGAAAACATTGTTCAAGATTCTATGACTTGGAATCTTGAGTTTTAAAAGAGGTTCAAGTTTAATCTAAGCAATTTTAGGTTCTAATTAACTTTAATAAATCATTTTAACTCTAGATTAATTATGACAATTAATTAATCTTCGATTAGAGCTTAATATTGCTTACGTTTGCTTAATTACATCATTAGGCTCAAACAGCACTATTCTAGGAGCAAAATCGTAATTTTGCACAAAAACTGTCGGGACCACCGGGACTTAAACAGACATCATTAGACACATGAAATCATCATTTCAAACTTTCTGGGAAAGTTCCGGTTTTGAATGACACTTATACCCGCGTAAAAAGCTATAGGGGTATTTTGGTCATTTTGAGCCGAAAACTCGAAAAATGAAATTTTCATCTCTGAGATCATTCCCAACTCATCCAATCCCCTTCAAACATTGAGTTGACCCTTCGAGAACTGCCGGGCCGATTATCCTCGAATTCCGGGTGAAAAAATGATCTCAGGGGCATTTTGGTCATTTTCACTCAAATAGAAAAATCGGGGTATTACAGAAGTTCTAAGGCCAAGACCCTAATTTGGATGATTGCTAAGTTCAACTATGCGTGCACACATTCATGGTGGATCTAGACTTCTAATTGTCATGGTCCCCAGATTGCCCCTATCCATAGGATAAGGATCCGACCTTTGAATCAACCACAAGTAGGGATGAACCCTCTTAATACGAATAATCCATAAAGCCAGTTACAATCTGAGTGGTGTCCTAACAACTATCAAGTGAACATGAAGCCCCTCATTACAATGTTGAGAAACCCTCTAATCCTCAACTTGCACAGGCCCAAGTATAGAGCCCAAAAGTGTGTGAAATAAGTGATTGTGAGGTGTGTGCAGGGAGCATACAAACCTTTCAATCCTAACACTACATACACTCCTGCAAAACAAAATACAAACAACAGATACATACAGAACAACAATGGTTGTCTACTCTAAGGTTTTGACAAAATAAAGCAGAAGCTATAAATAAGCATAAGAAACACTAAACTCTGTAAAAGAAATAAAGGAAAGAACTGTACAAAATAAAAATACAAAAGGAAAAACAAAAATAAAAAGGCTATATTTAATTTGCACAACTAATTAAAATAGACTTGACTCTCTTACTGTAAGGAATATCCCTAGTGGAGTCGCCATCTGTCACAACCGAGATTGCGATGAGGACGGCAAAAAAGAATTGATTGAAAAATGGAGTCGCCACCAAGTTTATTAAAATTTGGGAAAACATGGAAAAACCCTTTTTTTTGGAAAATGGTCTTTGAAACCAGATTTGAGTTCCAGAGTCGGTTATACATAGGGAAGGGTAAAGATTTAAGCCTACGCACCCCTAATACACCCGTCCTTAAATGGTACCTTAGCAAGTTGTGAAAATTAAATAATAACCTTTAGAAGGAATAAAATAAATAAAAAGGAATAAAAATATTTACAATTTAAACAAACAATTTCAAAAAATATTAATTTTGGCTTGACAGGGGTCGTCTACTGCTACGTATCTTCTGGTGTAATAAGAAACTCAAAGTCACGTAGTTCTGCAGAAAATGATTGTGTGTTGATGGATTTTAAAAATAAAAAAAGTGCGTTGCTCGATTTTAATTTTGAAAAAAAGATTTTGATTGATGAGTTATTTAAAATGGGAATCCGCTTGTACACAGGATTTAAGTTAGCACAAGGCTACTCAATAAATCTTTACAATTCAACAATTGTGAAGTAGGCACTAGCCTCTCAATCATAGCCATTGATTGTTGCACGGATAAATTTTTTTTTTAAAACATAAAACTTAATTTTTTTTATTTTTGAAAGACCTAAAAAATAAAAAGAAAAAAAACCAAGGATTCTTAAATCAAACAAACATAGCCTCAAACTAAAAGGAAGTAGACTTAGCCCAAACTATCCTAATTCATGAAGCCCCAAAGATCAAATAAAGTCTACCTAAAAACAAGACCTGACCAAAAACCAATAGCCTAGCAAGAATTTCATCTCTTTTCTTTTGTTTTCTTCTTTCTTTTTGACCCAAGAGAAAAAAAAACTAACAAAAACAAAAGGAAGGAAAAACAAATCAGAAAATAAAAGAACAAAGGGATGGGGTTCTAGCCTTCCACTCACGCATAGAAACACACACACACATTTTCACCAACACAAACATATAACTCTCTCTTACCAACACACACACCAAAAAAAATAGGAAGACACAGAGAAAGAGAGAGAGAATGGAAATGAGAATGAGAGAGGGAAAGTAAGGAAAAGAGATAGAGATTGAGGTGGATGAAGGAGAGAGGGGGTGCATGTAAGGGGCCACTGTGGGAGGAAGAAAAGGAGAAGAATCGGCGCCACCGCAGCGATGGCTTAGTCCACGGAGGGCAGCAAAGGTGCTGGCGAGCTGTGGCGGAAGTTTAGCGGGCAAGGGAGGTTGAGCGGCGATGGTCTCAGTCGCAATCAAGGGCGAGCGGTTGGGTGCAATGGAAGGGCTGTCCGCGTTGGGCTTCTCAGTGGTGCTGGATTTCCGGCGATGACTGGAAGCGCGAACCACGCGGAGGGAGATTGGAGTGGTGGCTGGTTTGCGGCTATAGGGGAGAAGGTTGCGGCGATAGTGGGGCAAGCTTCGCGACGGCGAGGATGCCGCAAATCAGAGAATGTGGTGGTGGCTAAGGGTAGGAGTAATGACGGACTGCACGATAGGGATGAAATGATGGATGAAGATGGTGGTTGAGGGTGAGACCATGAGGAGGCCACTGCGGTAGTGGGGTCGCCGCGACTTCTCTTCCTTGTTTCTTCCCTTTTTGACTTTTTTTATTGCTGTTATTATTACCTTCTTTTCTTCTTGTTGCTGGATTGGACTAGAAACTGTTGTTGACTGATGATGGCTCTCTGGCATTGCTCTCTCTGTTTGGAATTTTTCTGATCAGTGATGTGTGAGTGTGTTTGAATTCTTTGAAAATCTTATGATCTCCGATGATCTCTCAATGTATATTCTCCCCTCCAGCTCATGAATTTTTGGTCTTATAAATGATAATATAGCATGTTCTTCCACATTTTGATTTCTTTTTGTTATCTTCAGATTAGTGCGCTTTCTTTCCATCCCAACCTTCATTTTTTTCTTTTTTTTCTTTTTTATTTTTAAAACAAATCAACAAAAACCATGGGCTAATATATTCCTTTTTTTTGTAAATGGGCTGAATATTTTTGGAAATGGGCTAAAAATAAAAAATCAAATAAAATGGAAATGGGCTAAACAATTTGGTTCTTTTTTTTTGTATTTTTCTTAAAAGAAATAAACACAAATTTTTAAATGGCCGGACAAAATCGGGTGTTCACAGCTGTTCATTTGGAAACAATTGGTTTAGTCATTTTCAGAATTCAAATATTATTGGTACAGGTTCTCTGACCTTTTATGATAACCTGTACTTGCTTAATTCTGTTGCTTCTTTTAATGAAACCTTGCATGTGAGTTCACGTGGTATTAAACTCAAATTAACCAATGAGAATTGTGCTTCGCTTTGCCACAAGTGTTTAGGGCATATATCTAAACAAAGACTTGAAAGGCTTGTGTCAAATGGAATTCTTGATTCCCTTGATTTGATAGACTTTCAAGTTTGTATTGAGTGTATTAAAGGGAAACAGACAAACAAAGGAGGTTAAGTGCCAATAGATCTTCAGACGTCTTAGAACTCATACATATTGATATTTGTGGACCTTTCTGTATCACTTTATGGAATGGTCAACAATATTTCATTTCGTTTATAGATGACTATCCACGTTATGGCTACCTTTACCTTATACATGAGAATTCTCAGTTATTGGATGTGTTTAAGGCATTTAAGGCTGATGTTGAAAACCAACTTGGCAAAAGTATTAAGGCCATCAGATCAGACCATGGTGGTGAATACTATGGGCGATATAATGGATCAAGTGAACAACATCTAGGACCATTTGCCAAATTCCTAGAGGAATGTGGTATTGTTCCACAGTATACCATGCTAGGTACTCCTAGCATGAATGGTGTTGCTGAGAGACGAAACAAAACATTAAAGGATATGGTCAGAAGTATGATTAGTCATTGTGTCTTGCTAGAATCACTCTAGGGAGAGGTATTAAAAGCTGCAGCCTATATCCTTAATACAGGTCCAACTAAAGCAGTGGCCAAAACTCCTTATAAATTATGGACTAGTAAAAAGCCTAGCATAAAACATTTGTACATTTGGGGTTGTCTAGCTGAGGCGAGGCCTTATAGGCCAAATGAGAAGAAACTGGACTCAAGAACGGTTAGTTGCTACTTTGTTGGATATTCTGAATGATCTCAGGGGTATAAATTTTATGATCCCAATTCTAGATCAATTTTTGAGACGAGAAATGCCTATTTCTGTGAGGATATTGAGTTTTGAGGGAGAAATAAGGTTAGAGACATTGTCTTTGAACAGGAATCTGTTCCATTTCCTATGATTGTTAATGACAACGATCAAGTTCCTATTCCTAATATTGTTCAAGAAGAAATATCAGACCTACAAGACCATGTTGAAAATCTCCCCAATCAAGATCATTACATTATTCCAAAACAACAAACTCAACAACCTCAAGAACAAGTCCCATTAAGGAGATCCATTAGAGAAAGGAGAAGTGCAATTTCTTATGACTATATCACCTTTCTCCAAGAACATGAGGATGACAATGGACTAGTAGAAGATGATCTAATCAACTTTCATCAAGCTGTGGAAAGTGCTAATTCTCAAAAGTGGATCAATGCCATGGATGAAGAAATTAAGTCAATGAAGGACAATAATGTTTGGGAATTTGTCCCATTGCCTGAAGGCACGAAACCTATTAATTGCAAATGGATATTTAAAACTAAAAGGGATTCAAAGCGTAATGTGAAAAGGTATAAATCACGTCTTATTACAAAAGGCTTCACTCAAATAGAAGGTATTGATTATAAAGAGACTTTCTCTCTGGTTTCATCGAAAGACTCTTTTAGGATAATTATGGCATTAGTGGCGCATTTTGATTTAGAGTTAAACTAGATGAATGTAAAAACTGCATTTCTCAATGGTGACATTGATGAGACAATTTATATGGTGCAGCCAGAAAACTTTGTGTCTGCAGATGCAGAGAATATGGTTTGCAAATTAAAGAAATCCATCTATAGGTTAAAACAAGCTTCCTGTCAATGGTATTATAAATTTCATCAGGTTATTGTCTCATTTTGATTTGAGATAAATATGGTTGATGATTGCATACACCACAAGTTCAGTGGGAGTAAACATATTTTCCTGGTTTTATATGTCGATGACATACTGCTTGCCAGCAATGACATAGGTTTATTGCAAGAAACCAAGAAATTTCTATCAGGACAATTTGAAATGAAAGATCTTGGGGAAGCTTCTTTTGTATTAGGGATTCAGATACATCAAGAATGTTCTCGAGTTATTCTTGGATTATCACAAAAGGGCTACATTGAAAAGGTACTTAAAAGGTTTGGCATTTAGAACTGCAAACTAGGAGACACCCCTGTTGCTAAAGGAGACAAGTTTAGTTTCAACCAATGCCCTAAGAATGATTTTGAAACTAAAGAAATGCGAAAGATTCCTTTTGCCTCAGCAATGGGAAGCCTAATGTGTGCCTAGGTTTGTACGCGTCCAGACATTGCATATATTGTTGGGATGCTAGACAAGTATTTAAGCAATTTGGGAATGGATCATTGGGTAGCAGCCAAATGGGTCTCCGATATCTCCAGAGAACAAAGCATTACCTGCTCACATACAGAAAGTCGAATAAGTTAGAGATCAATAGGTATTCAGACTCCGACTTTGCAGGATGCCAAGACAGTCGTAGATCCATTTCAGGCTATATTTACATGCTTGCTAAAGAAGCAATCTCTTGGAAAAGTGCTAAGCAGACACTTATTGCTTCTTCCACCATGGCAGTTGAATTCATAGCTTGTTATGAAGCATCCAATCACGCAATATGGCTGTGAAATTTTGTCACAGGGCTGCGAATTGTAGATGGAATTGAAAGACCTCTTAAGCTATTTAGTGACAATAAGTCTGCAGTCTTGTATTCTAACAACAACAGGAGCTTGACAAAGTCCAAGCATATAGACATCAAGTTCCTAGTTGTTAAAGAAAGAGGTCAGAGTGGTCAAGTTTTTACAGAGCAGATTAGCACAAACTCTATGATTGTGGATCCACTTACAAAAGGTTTACCGCCCAAGGTCTTTCATGAGCACACTGCTCATATGAGTGTGATATCATTTGATGATATGTTGTACTAGTGGGAGTATGCTTTTAAGTGCTCATTCAGTGGGCGTATGGATTTAAATCTTCATTTAATTAAGTGAAAGACCCTATGCTTATGGATTTCTTTTCTAGAAAAATAAGATATTCAGTTTTAATTGCTTTTACTGTGACTCATTGTATGATCTCATAAAGAATTAGGTTGGACCAGTTGGAAATAGACATGCTAGATCACATTACATATAATTTCCATCTACACATCCATACTTGATCTATGTCATTTGGTTGTGTTGATATATGTAACCATGGATGGACTTAGTCATGATACATGTAACGAAAGTCGCCTTGATCCTGTATTGACATAATTGATGGACGAGATTGTTAGGAGATGTTTTGATCATAATAGCAAATTTAGCGCTTAAAAGTTACGGTTTAATATACAATTTGTGTATATATACATACGTTCAAGTGAGAGATTGTGAAATCTATGGACTTGTATATATACAATTGTATATTGTGCTATTATAAAGTTTGGCCCAAATTAAAGTGATCTGATAAGGATAAGTTAATGGACCCAAATCATCTCACTAAGTATGGGCTTATTATGTGTAGATACCATGATTGCCCAGTTACTAATTTTATGATGGGCTAAATTAGAAACTAGAGTTTACAGAGATGTAAAAATTTATGGTCCCCAAGTTATACATATACATATTTTCCTGACATCCCATAATCAGAGAAGAGAGCCGTCATCTCCAGCATACGTATCAACTTGGAAGGCCAAGAACCACGGACCTAAACTTCAGTCGTTTCCTTGGATTTAGGTATGCTTCCGCTATTAGTCTATTTGTTTTCTTGATGATTTAACATGGATAAACTTGGAATTATAAAGACCTAATTTTCTATCATTTCTTTCTCGCATGATAACTCTTATCAATCTGGATTGCTTGTGGTATGAGCACTTGAGACTGGTTGGGTGTGTATTTTATGAACATACTGACATGATCAAACACTAGGGGTATAGGTGATAAATTGGGAGGCAGTGCTAACTAGCAAGCCATTGCTTCTTACCCATTTTTTCATGTTTAGATGGCCCTACCTCAATGGCTAGCCCTTTCCAAGCGAGGCAACAAGGTTACCTATCAAAGCACTCACACTTGGTGACTCCACACCTATGGGCAGCCCTTTCCACAACGTAAGTACTTGAGTAGTGACCCACACTTCCTATTTTCAGCGTATGAGAGTTCTTAAGGATTGTGGGTGCTACACATAGCTGTTCTCACTTATATCTCTTGATATAATCCATCCATTCTTCTATTCCACCTCATTCCATCAGTTTAACTTTGCATTATTAGCTCAAATTTTAAAAAAGAGTGGTCTGTATGCCAATAAAAAAGAAAATACTGAGTAGAAAAGAAAAGTAACCTCTCATTCTCTTTCTCCTCATTTCATCAGTTGGTTTTGCATTATTAGTCTGAAAAAGGAAAGAGAGTGCTTTGTGTGAAAAAAATAAGAGTACTGTGTAGGAAAAAAATGAGAATATAGCCCATCAGCTAGTTTTGTGTTGTTAGTATGAAAAAAGAAAGACAATGGTCTGTGTGTCAAAAAAAAAAGGTACTAAGGTACTGAGTAGGAAAAAAAAAAGAGAATACTAAGTAGCCCCTCCATCCGCATTTCATTGGTTGATTTTGTGTTGTTAGTTTGATAAAAGAAAAAAACAAAGAAAGAAAGAGAGTGGTTTGTATGTAAAAAGAAAGAATATCCAATAAAAAAATAGCCCCTCCTTCTCTTCTTTTGTATTTCATCAGTTGGTTTTGTATTGTTAGTCCGATAAAAAAAGAAAGTTAAAGAAAGTGGTTTTGTGTGTGAAAAAAGAAAAAGAGTATTGAGTACTAAAATATCTTTGTGCAAGATTCTTTTGTAAGCATTGAAATCTCCATGTGAAAAAACTAAACTTGTGATTAGCGAGATTTCTAAAACCCCCCATAAAGATGTAATTTGTTATCGAATTTCATATTTTGTAAAATGTTTCACCCAAAGTCCATAATTAAATTAATTTTCCTCAATTGAATCATTCATTTGAAGTTAAAATCTAATAAAATGACTAAATTGATATAAAAATTGGCACCAAGTGGTATTTCTTTTTCAAATATTATCTTTTTTTTTTTTTGAAAATCTCACACCGTAACATTTTCTTTTTTCAAATGTTTTATAGGTTTTTAAAATCTTCGACAATACGAGATCATCTTTTCAAATATTTTATAGTTTTTTAAATATTTTTTATGGTTTTCTTTAAAATCTAACTTAGTGCGAGATTGTGTTTACAAAAATTAAAAAATTGCTTTTTCAAAATCTAGCTTGTTTGAGAGTTTTAGGGCTTGTCTGGTTTCCCTTTTCAGTTTTTAGTTTATTTCAATTTTATAGATTTTGTATAGGAAATACTCAAAATTGTGAAAACTATAAAATTTTTAATTTTTATTATTCCATTTACAAAATCTTAAAAACTGAAAAATTTCAAATAAAAACTGAAATCTGAAACCAGGCATGTCCCTAGAAATCCATAATTTTCTAATTTTTTTTCACAAATGTCATAGTACTCAAAATCTAACACTCAAACACCACCTTAAAAATAATGACCCTCATTTTAAAGCAGCTACTTTTCATTTTTTTTAAATTTTTTAAGGAAAATTGAAAACTCCTGAAATTCAATTCTATGAAAAAAATTAAATTCTTTTCCTTAATTTGAAGACAACGTAATTCAAAGAATTGAAATAATCTGCTGAGAACTGAAATCCATGAAAATTATGGGATTGAAATGGAACTCAAATGAATTTGATTTGGTATGAATTAAACTCTAACAAATAAAAATATCAAAATAACATTATTTAAATATAATATTTTTATTCTCAATCTATTAACAAAGGATAAAACAGTAAAAATAATAAAATTAATTAATTTTTAAACACATTTCAAATTAAAGAATTAAATTAAATTTATTAATTTATTTTAAACATAAGAGTTAAATTTAATTTATTATGAATTTAATTCTCGATACAATTTAATTCAATTAAAATCAACATTGCATATTACCCTGAGAATTTCTTGGTTTATGATTTGTACTCGAACTAGACCGCTGTAAAACCGCATGATCGCCGTGAAGCACCTGATAACTGCTGGAGGCGCCAACACCCAACACAGCAACAACGCTTCGCAGTCTTCCTTATCATTTCCTACGGTTCATCTCTTCCTTTCTCTCTCTATAACCAGAATGACCAGTTCCTAGTGTTTTCCGCCCAACACTTGAACCTCACCTTAACCTCCTTCCTAGGGTTCCACGAATCTTCTCTCCCCCGCCATGGGCGACTGGCAGTCACTCCTCCAATCCGTCGTCCTTGGCCTCATCTTCTCTTTCCTCCTCGCAAAGCTCATCTCTTTCCTCACCCTCGCTCGCTCCACACCCTCCCAACGCCACGCAACCGATCGGGCCGACACTGCCCCCGGCCCCGGCCCAAATGCCACCCGCTTCGGGCCCAAGCCCGATATCGGTGAGGCCCACGAGGCCGAACCCGTGGTGGCGGAGCTGGGCAGCGTGGGGAACGACGGGATGGGCAGTGACAGCAGCGTCTCAGACGACGACGAAGACTGGGAAGGCGTGGAGAGCACGGAGCTGGAGGAGGCATTCAGCGCCGCCACCGCTTTCGTGGCGGCCGCTGCGGCGGATCAGCTCTCGCAGAAGGTGTCGTCGGATTTGCAGCTCCAGCTCTATGGGCTGTACAAGATCGCCACCGAAGGGCCGTGCAACGTGCCGCAACCTTCGGCTCTTAAAATGACGGCACGAGCCAAATGGTAGTGTGCTTTTAGGCGCTGCCATTGCTTTTCGGTGTAATCTTGGTTAGTAGTAGCATTTTTAGGCTTAATGCTGTATTGGATACTAAAGAAGCAAAAGAATTTGAAAAAGAAAAACAAGAACCTCCAAGTTGCCTTTTGAGCAAAACATTTTTGGGATTCTTTGAGCACTTAAAACTTCAAATTGATTGTTAAGTCCTATTCCGAGTACCGATAGAGTTTGGCACAGTTGGTATATAACTGGGTCCCTTCATGTCATGGATTTGATCCATGGTCATGTGTATGGAAAAGACTTTGTTTTTGGCATCTTTACCTCTTAAAGGGGATTAGTCCCGGCTAGAGGCAGTGGACGCCTATTGAGAATAAACTGAAGTCCTTTTTTGAGGACTAAATGTTTCAGATGTAATTTTTAAGAGACGAACTTGGGATATACTCAAAAATGGAAGATAATATTACGTGAAGGATCATACTGAAGTGGGCTGTTGAGGCTTCGATTGTGACCTTTATAGTCTGAAAGCAGTTATTTTGTGTGTGATTTTAATTATAGCGCTCTATTTTGTTTCTCTTGTTTGTGTTCCTACTTTTTGGTAGTATTTATGTTAAACTGTTTTATTTTGGAGCCTTGTGGTGTGGGGACTGCCTGCTTAGTATGTGCTATTGTTTGAGTGTTGTACTCAGTTAGTTTTTATTAGATTATTGAAACATGGTTCTTTTCTTATTTATTTGCTCCTTGGATAATACTTTTTTGGCCCTCTTCATAGGCAAGCGTGGCAGAGATTGGGTGCTATGCCTCCCGAAGATGCGATGCAGAAGTACATTGATCTTGTTACAGAGCTATATCCTTCATGGGCTGATGGTGGTTCAGCTTTGGTGAGCTAATATGCAGTTTTTTGTGTTATGAATGAATTGCAGCATCTTTCATCAAAAGGGAGAAAGTTATATTTAAAATGAAAGTAGTGTGGTTAGTCTTTAACTATTGCTGTGTCAATAACAGAGGAGCAAAGGTAATGATGGCAGTGTCACTAGTTCAGAGGCTAGGGGAACGATGGGACCGGTATTCAGTAGCTTTGTATATGAAGAAGAGGACTCCAGTACTGAGTCGTAAGATTCTTAGAACTTCAATTTGTGTCGGTTTTTAATGCATATATCTAGATGGCCAAACCTCTGTAATTTGTTATGTATCAATTTTTGTTTATTCCTGCTACACATCATTACATGAATGTTACCCTACATGTGTCGTGTGATGAGGATAGAAGGATAATTTTGGACTTCGTTTCTTTACTGTTGTTTGTATTGACAGGACTTACTTAAGGCTTTGTTTAATTATAGTTTCCCACCTCTTAATTTTGGTCCTTTTTATGATTATACCTTTGGTATTCACACTTTATGCTTACTGTTTTTTTTTTTTTTTTTGGAATCATAAATAAATCTGGATTGCATTCTAGCAATGTCATGTCAATTCTACTGGTTTTGTTGGTTGTTCTCTAACTGAACATCGTTTATTTATTTACCATCGTTCATACATGAAAGTAATTCAATCACCCTGCTTCCCCCATAAACCCTCACCTCAAATGCCCCTCCTAACCCCGCTTGCTGTAGGGGAAGGCCCTGCATAAGTTTGTTTCTTTTGCCATCTGTGTTTTATTATATAGTAGGATCTGCTAGCCTTGGTTGATTTAACAGTTAGGAACTTGCTCTGCTGGAACCAGAGCTGGAGGTCCTCTTTTCCTCAGCTTTCCCCTACTGTCTCTTTACCTTTTATTTTCTTATGCTTTTTGGTGTTATCAACTTGTTATTAGTTATGTGTATTAGCAATGATTTGCATTCCGTTCTATCTTTGGTGTACCATGAAGCATAGACACTTAGACAGAAAAAGATTCAAAATTCATAATACTTCATATATGTATATATTGTGTGTGTGTGTGTGTGTGTGTGTAAGATTCAAGATTTATGATTCATAATTGTCAACTATTTGTTAGGATCCATTGGTTAGAGATTAGTTTGGGAAGTTAGTTAGGGGATTAGTGAGTATAAATAAAGAGAAGTGGATGTTAGTTAGAGTGTGGACCGTGGAGTGAATTCATTTGTATCTGTTAGAGAGATTGGAGACTCTGTACTCTCCTAGGGTTCATACTTATATCATCTTTAGGGATTCTGGGTGCATTACCAAGGGTTCTTAGCAATAAACACATAGAGTTAGTTCCAATCCTAACACTATCACTATTCACTATTTTATAAGCCCCTTCCTGAAAAAAAAAAAAACATGTACATGTTTAGTAGAATTAGCCATGTGCAAATACATGTAAAACTTAAAAAATTAATCATAGTGACTATCTAAAGATTAGTTTTATTTCCTTCTTCACCATTATTGTTATTTTCTTCATTAGTGAAGAATACATCCACCAAAAAGAATATGATGAAGGCTTAAGTTTTGGGTGATGAGTAGAATTTTTTAGTATATGAGTTGGTCAATTAAAATAGATTAAAAGATAAAAAATGTGTCCAAGTTGTGTCTCCTCTGTGCTCAAGTTCTGTCCCTAACGTGTTCAAGGAGGGGACAAGACAAAAGAGAACACTTTTTTAACTGGACATGTGTGCACGCATGTCTGACACTGTTGTGTGCGTGCCAACCAAGTGTCAATGTCAGACATGCCCACGAGTTGGTGTATCGATGCTTCCTAGTTGGTGTAGCATCTACACCACTAGCATTTAGGGGGTTGGCTGCTGTTGCTGTCTTGTTTAACTGCTTTGGATAGGATAGAAAATCAGGCATTGATCTATGTGCTTTCCTTGACAATACTAGTACAATTCTTTCACAAATGTATGTTTTTATCTGTATATTTACCATTTCATCTTTCTTGTACATCATTTTTGTTTTATGTATGACCGCATCACTGATCCTCACTATTCTGAGTGAAGAAGTTTACAGCATGATCAAAAGATTGTTTAGTTTGTTATTTGTTATTTGTTTCCTATCTTCTACAGGAAAATGGATGCCATTCATGGATTTGCTCGAGAAGGAGATGTTGCTAATCTGCTCAAGTGTGTTGAAAATGGTGTTTCAGTGAATTTGAAAGGTTGGTTATATTTCATAGCTATTGCTATTCTTATTAATATATTATTCACAACTGTGCTGAAAGTTGTCATTAATGTGTACTTGGATGTTAAGTGGAACAAGATTCTCATAGCA
This sequence comes from Dalbergia cochinchinensis, assembly GCA_031216125.1. Classification (NCBI taxonomy): domain Eukaryota; kingdom Viridiplantae; phylum Streptophyta; class Magnoliopsida; order Fabales; family Fabaceae; genus Dalbergia; species Dalbergia cochinchinensis. Next base: position 69,921,504 of record CM062376.1, on the reverse strand, counting down.
GCTTTTGCTCAGCATTAGGAACAATCACTGATTAAATGCGACAACATCTACCTGAATTTTTAGGCAGCATTGCTTGACAGGCAGTAATTGAGAATGTGTATGCTTGACTCCTTTAGGATTGTTAGCAGACAAAGGTAGGTTTGCTCTTTTTTTTTTCCTTTTTATCACCTTTTACGAAACAAGCCTATATGTCCACGAAGGCCTTTTTGAAGATAAAAAGTTGAACGATGATGTGGCACACTAGTATGAAAACAAATTAATTTTGTAAGACATGCTCGTCCAACTTTATATCAGTTATTAAAATTACTTGTAAAAGGCAGCTCAATGTATGAGACTCCCACCTAGTGGGGTTTGGGTAGGGTCAATGTACATAGCTTTATCCCAACTTTGCGAAGAGACTGTTTTTAGGATTTGAATCCCACTAATAATTAAAAGTACTTGTAGTGAAGAAAATTTTCTTGCCACATGTTGAGTTGTTATTTTAGTCTTTGATTCTTACACCTATGTTCTTAGGGTTGAGAAACACCAACGATTCAGTATTGTCTTTTAAAATTGGGGAATGTGATTCATAATAAGGGAAGTAGACACAGGAAAATTGTATTGTTTATTTACTTCAGTATACGATCTCTTAATAAATCGATCTTTAAGCAATCATTTCTTAATCAATTTTTAATGCAAAAATGACACACAAATAGGAAAAATTGACTAAGATTGTAGAAAAAGAAAATGAAGTTCTAGATTGCCAAAAGATTCATTTTTGGCCTCATGCCATAGGGACTTATCCGTCAGCTTTCCTATAGTCATAAAGGATCTTCATAGTCATGATCGTATGTTATTGCTTTGGTATATATGCCTCTGTCTAATCATATAAGGGTGTGTTTGTTTCGTTTTTATGACAAAATAAGTGATTTTTACAACTGGAAAAGACATTTTTCATAGAAACTACTCATTTCAACTTCTACTCAAATGTGAAAACAAATTTTCATACATAATTGCAGACAGTGAAGGTCGGACACCATTGCACTGGGCTGTTGATCGTGGCCACTTTAACGTCACAGAGCTGCTTGTTAACAGGAATGCGGATGTTAATGCCAAGGTATTGTTAGTGGTATTGCCATTAAGTCTAATGAAATGGAAACATGACAAAAGCTAGGTTGGATCTTAAATTAGGCATTATTCCTTATTGCACTTGTTACACTAATGCTGAATTTGCTTGATTTTGTGTGTTTTGCTTTTGCAAGGACAATGATGGACAAACCCCACTGCATTACGCTGTTATCTGTGAGAGAGAAGCAATAGCTGAGTGTTTAGTGAAGCATAATGCAGATGCAGATTTGAAGGACATCGATGGCAGTTCCGCACGAGACATCTGCAAGTCAAACTGGCCATGGATGCAGCAGAACGTGGGGGAAGCAAACTGATTCTGTTTGAACTGATGCAGCTTTTGGCTAGTATATTGGCTTAACCTTTTTGCAAAGGATCCACATGTCGATATAACTCATTTTTTCAACTCCCTAGTATGAATGACTATAGACAAAAATTTTCACTGTAGTCGCGCCTATGCATCGCCCACGATTTTGTTTTTTTTTAAGGGCCATACCTACGAAATGGTTTCAAATCAAGTGTATTTTGATATATTATTGTCTTGTTTCCTTTGCTCAGCTCCAAATTTATGCCTCCATTTCATTTGATCCTAAGCGCCGGTTTGGATCGCGAGAAATAGGGAGAAAAGAAAATTTGGTGAAGAAAATGGGGAGAAAAAAATATTAGGAGCCGTTTGGTTTCTGTTTCCATTTTCTATTCATTCTGGTTTTCATTTTCAGAATTTTGTTGATGAAATGCTAAATAATTAAAAAAATAAAATCATGTTTTTCGATTTCATTTCCTTTAGGCACACGAGGTCCACTGGTACATATGGTCCGGGAAACAAATTCCATTTGCATTATGAAAAATGGGTTTTTGAGCACATGTTTTTATTGGACTAGCCACCTACCTGGTTTGCTCCGATTCATGTCCCAGCTAGTTTGGCCGATTCTAGCTAGTTGGCCATGGTTCAAATGCGGAACTAATCCATGACAGTGATCACATTATTTCCATAAGGTTTAGTGTAACAACACTTGATATCTCTCTATTTTATAAAATTATCACTAACTATCTTTTTAAATAGTGCTTCATTAATTTAAATGATAAAAGATATTATTTATGATCATTATTAATTTAAAATTATTATATTTTACCAATATTTAACATATTAATTGAAAAAGTACTTTTTATTACGTAAAGATAAAATTTATAATAATAACTTATGATAAAATAGGGTATTTTAGTTGAAAAAATATCAAAATATTATAATTTTTCACTAATAATCATGTACATGTCACATGTTATCATTTTTTATTGAAATTAATGAACTAACATATATAAAGGAGGTTAATGTAATTTTCTAAAAATAAAGGGTAGACAAGTATAATTACATTAAATATCAAGAGGAATTAGTGTAAATTTCTCTATTTTCAGTGTTTCATAGGGACCAAATGACAACATAGAACAAGATCTACATTTTCTTGTCCACACCATGCTTGTTAGCAATCCACAAGATTATTTGGGCAGAACCAATTCACTCCCCACTAGACAACAATCCATCCATATTTTATGAGGCACACATACAGTTGAACAAAACATGCTCCATAATTTCATTTTACAGCTCAAAAAAAGGACAAACAATATTTTTAGAAGGGATAACATTCAAACGAGTCACTCTCAATCTTCCATGAAGAACAAATCACACAAGAATTTCCACACGGGGAGGGGCAAGTCTCTTCCATGCCATCTTCCACCTATAATTGAGCTACATAAGATGTTTTCAACTTGGACAGAAAACGATTCGAAAGTGAAGGATCCTGGTGAGTAGAATTTCCATGAGACTCTATCATTCTCATGTGCATTCCATGTATGCTGCTCTAGCAAAATTTGCATATTCTCAAAAGGAGCAATCTCCCATTGGAGAAATTCTCTCCTCCAAGTGAATGATCAATAGCATGTAGCACTATCCTAATAGCCTATTTCAATATTATATCTCTCTTTTTGGGATGAGACGCTATATAATCTTGGGAAAGTATTTCAAACAAGCATCACCGATCCATTTAGGCTTCCAAATCAACATTCAGGACCCACTCTCCACTCTCTCCTCCACATGTCACTAAAAAACTTTTGTGAAATCTCATTACTTATTTTTTGCACCTCAATAATCTGCCACCATATGCGCCCTTTTTCACAACCTATTATTTCAGTAACTCCCCCGGTGTCACTTCTAGTGATTCAAACATCTCAACCTTCTTGCATAGCGGATTCTCCTCCTCCGTGAATCTCCACTACCATTTAAAGGGAAAGCAACATTTTTTATTACTACCACCTAAATATTTTGGTCTCTAAATAATATCGCATGCTACCAGGGGCTCACCCTTTTTTTCCACCATCGCCTGATCAAAAAGAAGTTTCTCTGCATTTGAATGATCATTGTTTACCACAGTCTTCAGTATTTTATGTTGGATATTCTATGTGTAGATTGACATAAATTATATTTTGCTATAGTTTTAATTTTGATTCCAGATTAATTAGATGTCAAAATATTGAACCATATTGTTTAGCCCATTTTCTAATTAATTTTTGTTATTGGGTTTAACTGTGATTTTCATTATTAATGGATATGGTGTTATTGATTATTATTAATGGGTTGAACCATAATGGGCAGGCGTGACCCATCCTGTTACTAACCAGAGAGGCCCCTACTCCTAACCTGATTAGTCTACTGTTGCACCATTGAAATAGAACAGATTTCTGACAACTGAAAGGGTAACAGAAGGAGCTCTCTCTCTCTAGATTTCTCTCTGCAGCTAGTTGTTTTTCTCGTAAGAAAAGGAAGACTCAAATACGACTCATCGCTCAACTGTTCTGTAATTCTAACACCTAATCCCAATTATAACATTTATTTATCAATTGTCATATTAAGAATTGGATTAAAATTTCAACATTTTAAACAAAGTTAGTACCTGGGAAGTAGACGGATTCGGAAAAAATTTCACGGAGGGGCTGAAAAATAATAAATTATATTATTAAATATATATTGTAAATTATTTTGGAATGAGTACTACTCATAAATAATTGTTTGAGAGTTCTAATTTTTATTTTTTGGTTATAGTTCATGTTCTTTTCATTTCCACCTAATACTATGTATTCCATTTTTAATGATTAAATAAATGTCAAATATTTATTAGAAAGGTTTATCTAACTAGTGTCCTAAGGACAGTGGCTAAGATTTTCAATAAAAGTAAATCTATAAATTTTATATGGATCCTACACCTTAAAATTTGAAAAATCACACATTCCTAATAAAAATGTACCATTTTAAAATATTTAACTAATATTTTAAGAGCACTGATTAGCAAAACTCTTATATCAAAGGGGTTTTATCATAATCTGTTAATGTTATCTTATAAGCTATTTGGTAAATTTAAAAGTTAATAAAATTTGATTTAAGTGTAACTAAAATGAAAAAATAAAATTTGACAAATCGTTTATATTTTAAATTTTAAATTTCCCCTCTGAATCTGTCTTTGATGAGAAGGTTATCCAACACAGACTTTATAAGCGCAAGTCTACCAACTCTTGAGGTCGCATTTGCCTTCTAGCCCGTCAACCTTTCTTCAATCTTTTCTACCACGGAATGCCTTAGTACATCATTGGCAGATTTCGTACTTTACACTTTAGGCTATATGAAATACAATGTATCCACTTACCATCACACCCCAAAGGAATGATCGCAGACTTAATATAACTAGCCACTTGAACCATGCGGTACACGAGGAAATAATAAAAAATAATTTATTAATTATTATAAAAAATAAATAATAATTTATTTATATATATCTTATAAAAAAATTAAGTATATAAATTTATCTTAAAAGTAAGTTAATAGTTAAATAATTAAATAAGTGGATAAAATATAAATGTGTCATTCTATTTTATATCTTATATTGAATATCATGTTTAGAAAGTTGAAAATATCTTAATAGATGACCTATAACTAACAATAAAGAGACTATTTTATGAAAATTTTATACATTTTGAAAGTTAAAATTATTAAATAAAGAAAAAATAAAATAGATAATTTTACTATATCATGAGTCATTTATAGGGATGACAATGAATATCCATGAGAAAAGGGATATGTTATACACCTCCCGTCAGTATTTAGAATTTTGTCTCTCATCCTCACCCCCCTTATAGGTCTCCATTTCCCATTTCTCGTTTCCAGTGGGGATTTTGAAAAGCTTTAAAAATATTTTACAATTTGAAACATAAATATCCATAATAACAAATACTATTAATGCAACATAATCAAAATTAAAATTAAAAATATATACAAAACGTAAATATAATAAAAATAATTAAAAAATAAAAATATATTATCTCTATCCCTGTCTCGTTTAACAAAAGGAGATTTAGCCCCCATAAATCATCCCTATGAAGGGGAAATACGTGTGATGCACGAGGGATATAATAAAAAATAGTTTGTTGATTGTTATAAAAAATAAATGATAATTTACTTATATATATCTTATAGAAAATTGAGTATATAAATTTATCTTAAAAGTGAGTTAATAGTTAAATAATTAAATAAATAGATAAAATATAAATGTGTCATTCTAGTTTATATCTTATATTGAATATCATATTCATAAGGTTGAAAATATCTTGATAGATGACTTATAACTAACAATAAAGAGCTTATTTTATGAAAATTTTGTACATTTCGAAAGTTAAAATTGCTGAATAAAGAAAGGGAATAAAATGGATAATTTTACTATATCATGAGCCATTTATAGAGATGACAATGAGCATCTATGAGAAAGGGGACATATCCTATGCATCCTGTTACAGTTTAAAATTTGTCTCTCATCTCATCCCCCTTATGGGTCTGTATTTTTCATTTCCCATTTCCCGTGAGGATTTTGAATCCCTCTGGTATTTAAGGATTTATTAATAAATTTTAAAAAGAGAAAAATTTTAAAAATATTTTACAATTTGAAACATAAATATCCATAATAACAAATACTATTAATACAACATAATCCAAATTAAAATAAAAATTATATACAGAATGCAAATATAATAAAAATAATTAAAAAATAAAGATGTATCATCCCTATGAAGGTGAAATATGTGTCAATTTCTTTTTCCATTGAGTAATTCTCGTGTGTATCAATTCAATTTTTTTTATCATCCCTAGCTGTTTATATTTTTTTAGTAAATTAAAATATTTAATTTAAAAATATAAAAATATATTTTCTAATTAATAAAAATAATACATAAATTTAATTTATATGATTTCAATTACACGTCCTTTCCTTGTACATCCTTATTAATATAAATCATGATTTCAGTATCGCAATAATTAAAGATATTTAATTAATGTAATGCAATCATATTGTTAAATACGGATGATTATCAATGATATGCTAATAATATGTAATAATTGCGGTTTTATTTTTTCAAAAAAATTAATGAATAACTTCTTAAAAGATGTGGGCCCTAAAACATTTTCATTTCGATACGTGTAAAACTTTTCTTCAAACAACTATGAAATATTAGTATTATAGATTAATAGTTAACGCATAAGATAAGGCAAAACATTTCATAATGGTCCTGGCATTCTTAATCCTCTCAAGTTTATTAGAAAAAGAGTTAATATTCATTTTAGTCCTTCATTTTATATTCACGAGTCATTTTTGTAACACCCTCTCATAAAATAACTAATAATATGAATTTACACATGAAGCACAATGGTTAACATTAAATAAAGAGATTACAAGTATAAAGTTCTAGCAATGACAACTTAATGTCATTAAGTACAAACCGAATATTTCTATAATTTGTAACATAAAATCACACATTAATTAAACATAAGCCATGAGTTTCTAGCAGCTGTCATCCATTCAGTGTTACTTGACTAATTTAAAACCACCAGAAATAAAAATAAAGGGAAATGAGAATTTATAAAAATTCCCAGTAGAGAATGAATGGTATTAAAAATATTTGAACTATGGTTGGTTCCAGCCGTGTCTGCACGGGAAATACACATGACTACAGTAACATTATATGAATATAATCATTTATCATAAAATATGTCAAGTAAAACCTGTTATGCATAGAATATGTCATGCATATCTTATCAAAATTATGATTTCTTTACTTTAGTTTCTCTTTCATTTGTCTGCTTGTCTCATACGTAATCGAAGGCCTTATCTTAGGAAATTCTCATTCTTTCATATTGTTCTTAACATCGTGATGATAAAGCAAGACACTTACGCCATTCTAACCAAGACAGATAACATAAAAGGATCTTACATTTATCCCTCTGCCTTATCTGTGGTTAGCGGCACATCTTAATTAATCATGTTCTTTTAAAAGTTATTATGCATAATTTCACAATAAAGAATTTCATATAATAAATCAATAAATGAAACTTAAATAAATATTGATACTCAACAATTTAAATAGTGAAACATAAATAAATAAAATTTATAAATTCATGCATAAATAAATTGGGCCAAAAGAATAGAAGTTAGATCCAATAAATTAATGTACAACAGATAACAACATAAATAAGAAGGAATATTTAATTAATTTGAATTAAACTTTAAATCGCATAAATATAAATATTAATATAAATAAGAAACTGGAGCGGCGGTACTCCGCACTGAATCAGTAGAGGGAGAAGAGAATACTTATAATTAAATAATAAAAGAAATTGGAATAGCGGTACTCCGCACTGGACTAGTAAAGGGAGAGAGAATCATTATAATTAAGTGATAAAAGAAACCAGAACGCGGTAAACCGACGGGACCGGTATGGAGAGAAGAGGATTATTTTTTATTAGTATTAATTTACTATTCAGGTTCATGATCATTAATAGTATAAAAACAATTGACTATGAGCATCTGTGATAAAAATGATAGTGCATAAAATGAATAGTAATAATAATAACTATAGTCATAGTTTTATTTGGCATAAAAATAAATTCATTCCCTACCTTAAATTCTGTCGGAAGATGAAAATTACATACACCTATTGAACCTTGTACTATACTATCCTTACTATCTCTCCTCTTTTTTTTTTATTTCTCTCTTTCTTTTCTCTTTTATCTTCTCTCTCCTCTCTTTTTCTCTTCTCTTTCTCTTCCTCACGTTCTCATTCACTGTCACTCCGTCACACACACACACACTCACATCTCTCTCCATTCACTCATATAAATACGTGCATATAGCACATAGGAACATTAAAGCAATGGGTAAGTGGCGGTGCTGTGTGCGCCGCCCACTTTTTTTTTTTTTTTTTGGTGTACTACCTTTTATTTTTTTTTTATAAAAATTATACATCTAATTATTAATACTTAATATATTATTACTTATTATTCTTAATAAATCTTATTCTTAATTTAGTACAATGTATTATGAGTTCATTATCACTAGTTTATTATCTTATTTTATACGGTTAATATTTGTAGTTTAAAATTTTGATCTGATATTTAAAATAGATGTTGATATATAAGAGCAATAAAATGCATGAATCTTAAAATTATTACACAAAACTATTTATTATTATTATTATTTAAAAAAAAGGGATGTTACAATTTTAGTCCCTAATTTTTAAAATAAGTCAAATTAATTACTAGTATTACAAAATGTGAGTTATGTTAATCCCTCAATTCACTTTTATTTAATATTTCATCAATTAAATGATGATAAATAACTTTAAATGATACATTGACATACCATTTATCTTTTGAATTAGAATGAAGATTAAAGTAACTCATTTTGATGTCTAATATTGTATAAAATGAATCATTTTATGATTTAAAATAAAAATTTAAATAATTTATTTTGTATAATTTTAGAGATCAAAATCAGTCATTTTAAACTCCATTATTCTTCAATGACATAAGGTATATTAAGATATTATTTAAGATTGCATAAAATGACTCACATTTTATATGTTATGGACTAAATTGACTCATTTTAAAAATCAGGAATTAAAATGACTCAGATATAAAATCAGAGACTAAAATTAGCATTACCTCATTTCAGACTATTACATTTCTACTCTATATGAATAATGTGATTCTTTTGAGTTTTGACTGATTATAGGAACCTTTTTTTTCTCTACCGTGCAGTATTTTCTATTGATTCCATGCTAAGAAGCACGTACACACCAAATTGGTGGTGTGTCCATGTATCGGACACGTATCAAATACCAACACCCACACTACACGTGTCTAACACGCTACGTATGTGTCTAATTAAAAAAATAATTTTTCTGAACTTGGACTCGCACCGAACACACGTCAAACACTGCTCTAATTCATTGTGAACACAGTTTGGACACATCGCGGATACGCTTGAGTTAGTTTTTTTAAAAAAAATTTTAATACCAACATGAGCCCAAAACCAACTCTAGTTATTTAGTTGGATTTGTACTGTTGGGCCATTTTATTTTAAAAATTCTTCAGTTTATTACAAAATATAAGAATTAATTAGATAAAAAAATTATAAAACATGACCAAAAAAATCCAAAAAAAAAGAATCATAATAAAATAAAAAAATTATATATATATATATATATACCGTATCTGTGTCCTATAATTTTTTGAGGTTGGTGTCTTCATGTTCGCGTCCATGTCATGTCCCGTATTCGTGTCAGTGTCAGTGCTTCATGTAACGCCTCGATTTTCTGTTTGAGTGGAAAATGACCAAAATGCCCCTGAGGTCATTTTCGGCCTGGAATTTGAGGATGGCCGGCCCGGCAGTCCTCGAAGGGCCAACTCAATATTTGAAGGGGATTGAATGACCCTTGAGTGGTTTCGGAGGCGAAAGTCCCATTTTTTGCAGTTTCGGGTCAAAATGACCAAAATACCCCTATAGCGTTTCACGCGGGTAAAGGTGCCGTTTGAACCCGAAAATTTCCCCAGAGGTTTAAAACAATGTTTTTACATGTTTCAAAATATCTGTTTGAGTCCCAGTGGTCCCGGGCAGTTTTAGTGCAAAATTACGATTTTGCCCCTAGAATAGTGTTTTTGAGCTTAATGATGTAATTAAGCAAACCTAAGCAATATTAGGCTCTAATCGAAGATTAATTAATTTCCATAATTAATCTAGAGTCAAAATAAATTATTAAAATTAATTAGAACCTAAGGTTGCTTAAATTAGATTTAAATCTCTTTTCTAAAACTCAAGATTTCACTTTTGGAATCTTGAATAGTGTTTTCTCTCTCCAATTTCTTAAATCAAGGAATTGTGTCTAGAATTGTTTATGCACTAAAATGAGTTTATAACTCATTAATGATGCAAGACCACTCCTTAAATATGTCTTGACAACCTTAATTACCCATTTTCTCATATAAACACTTTCTTACAAATTCCTAATCTTAATACTAACCTAAGATACACCTAAACACAACTCTAAACCACAATTAAAATGCAAGAAAACCCTCCCCATGGCTGATGCAATTTCGGCCCTCTCTCTCTCATTTACAACACATGTTGAATTGTTTCTCACTCAAAGAACCATGCTTGAGCCATACCTTGAACCATACCTCACCATACTTTGAACCATACCTCACCATGCCTCAAGATCACAACATCTCACCTCATGGAACTCATGGGGGCTGCCCTTGTGCTGTATGGCCGAAGCCCTCCTCCCTCCTTGCACCTTGCATTTGTTTCATTTCTCTATAAATAGCTTGCTTGGGTGAACTTGCATCATTTTGGGTTCATTTGCTAAGTGTAAGTTTTCAAAGAGCACTTCAAAGTTTCCTTTTTCTCTCAAGTTCAAGTCTTCAAGTTCTTCATCCTCTTCTCTCATCCTAACCTTCAAATCACTTGGTAGGGATTTTCTTTCAAGAGTTTCTTCCATTTAAAGTTCTTAATCTCTTTATGTGTTCATAGTTTCTCTTGAATCCTTTTAGAACTTCTTTTCTTCTTCTTCTCCTTCTTTGTTTCAGCCATGGGCCTTGAGGACAAGGGAATGAGAGCTTGATGATGAGAGTTTCATGATGATGTTCATCACTTGAACAATCTCTAAAGCTTGATCTTTGTTCTTGAGTTAAAGATGTTTTTAGTTTTTCTTCTTGAATCCTTGAAAACCTTTCACTTTGATGATGTTTTAAAATGGTTACATGAACTCAATGATGAGGATTCATGATGTTGGTGTTAATGCATCATCAAGATCATGGTCTCTAGAGTTTCAAATGTTTCTTTTCTTCTCAAAAGTTTCGGTTCCTTTTCCTTTTCTTTCTCCAAGTTTTCAGCCATATTGGCTAATGAGGTTCACAATGGCTTGATGATGAGAGCTTCTAGATGATGACTATGTGTTCATCACAATGAGGCCTCTAGAGCTTGAGTTTTAATAAAAATGTCATTTATGTCTACATTTTAAGAAAAGAAACTTTGTATTTTAAAGAACCCTTGAGGTTCACCCTTATCTTTACTTTATCTTGTCATGATAAGTTTGGGTTGAGGTTTAAGTTCCTTCAAAAGTCTTGTATGAGCTCTAATAAGAAATAAAATGGACTAGCATTCATATTTAAATTCAAGCTTATGCATTACATATTTATTTTGAGCTTTGCATTCATATTTAATTTCCAAGCCATCACTTACGGTTAAAGAATAAAGAATGGATTGCATCTCATATTTACATTCTTGTCTAGCATATTTACTTTTCATCACTAAAGAACATAAAGATTTAAAATGAGAATTGCTCCATCACCTAACTAAATCTCAAAGCCTTTCTATTTCGGCCTTAAAGTCGATTGTTGCTGGGCCTAGAGTACTAAAATAAAAAAATGAACTTGCATATTTATATTTTAACGTTTTGCATATTTATATTTCAAGTCTTGCATATTTAATTCGAGCTTTGCATATTTATAATTCAAGTCTTGCATATTTACTTTAAGCTCTCACTTTACTTTGTAATGAAGAATAAAAATGAAGTGCATAGCATGTTTAAATTATGTCATCACTTAAAGACCTTAGAGCTCAAAGACTTGCCCATTTTATCTCAAGTTAAAGTCTAATGTGGAGGCATTCTTTGAATGCATAATTTCAGCCATGTAGTGATGATGAACTTGGGAGGATATTCATCTAGCTACAAGGGCCAACAATCTAAGTTTTAAGATTCTCTTTAAAACCTCATGAAGTTTATGAGATTAAGACCAACAAGATTTATGAATTTAATACTCTTTTAAGGAGGAATTAAGTGGTCACTGACCTAAGGATGTTTTTAGCTCTTTTACAAAATAAAATGGTTTGCAAAAGATCTTTAGAAGTCCTAAAAACGGTTCCAAGAGAAACTAGCAACGTATACGTTTTAGAAATATCAAGTTACACATCTTTTTGGAGACTTAATGTTTCGATTCTTCCATGATAAGTTTGCTGCTGTATGATGATGTTTTGATGTGTTTGAATGAGTAAAAATTATGTATGATGAGGTAGGAACATTTATAACATCCTAATTTTTAACCCAATACTCTAGAACATACTTAGGTTAAACATTAGTCTGTTACTTCATAGATCTCATTTAACTTTGAATTACTTAGCGGAAAATACGGGTAATTTTTTTTTGAAATAAAAGTGAGAGCCGCGTGATGCGATAAGCGGTACACCATGCAAAGTAAACAAATGTCTCACAACATCATAACATAAGACACAACATGAGTAACACTGAAGATCATCTCATATATATATAATTTGCCCACTTATAAGTGCGGGACTTTAGTTTAGTACAGGGGAAATGCATAAAAGAAAATACAACATAAACATAAACATAATCTACTCCCCTACCCGAGTGCATCTAATGGGAAACCTTTAAACAAAAGAAGGTTTATCCCCATCTAAGTGGTGTGTGCTCTAACTCGGGCCATCCACGGCCTCCTACTGGCGACTATCTCGTGATCGAGGCGTAAATCCGGAAGCGGGCGAGCTCCTCGGGCGTGAAGAGGCGGAGCAGGGATCGAGTGTGAGCCCCGGGGTATGGCCGCATCTCCGGTCGTCGTGCACGCCTTGGCTAAGTCACGGTGGGCTCGCTATCCTCTCCAAAGTCCATAGGTATGGAAGGGGAAGATCCCTCGGAGGGTGCCTGGGTTGCCGAATCCTCGGAAGGATCCGTCTCCGAGAAGGACGACGGGCAACCGGCGATACCGGGGTAGTCTCGAGCGGCGGACGCGGATGATGGGGTACGACGAAGTCTCTCCTCTAGGGGACGTGCGCGCTCGAACACTAGGTCATCGCCAAAAGGTGAGACGGGGGAGAAACGATGGGAATGTACAGGGGGAGTGAAGGGTCGACCCATGAACATAAATACTCTAACCGTGCATCGACCCACAAAATGGAATGACCCGTGGTCCGGGTCATGGTGCACCTCCCATGTCGGCATGTCCACGAACACCACTTAACGCCGCCATCTGAAGACGTGACGGAAAGAAAGAGGTAGAGGGAGTGAGAATCTTGCTAAAGAATCTCAGTAGGGCCTCCTACTACCTAGGTGTCATCATCTACGTCCTCAGGAACCTTGGGTTTATTTATACAAAATGACTGAGCATGTATTCGGTTCATTTTAAACTTTAAAATACATTTTAGCCAAGGTCCATTCATTTTAGGATGATCTTAATGTCATGGATGCAACATATTAGAAAATGTATGCATGGCACTACCTAATGCACATACATAAAACATAACATCAAGCATCATCATTCTTGGTGGCATAAAGTGGCAATAGTAACATTCATATGGGACAAAACTTAGTGACATAATCATCATCATGAAACTTCTCTTCCTCATGGGCCACCCTAAAAGACAATCGAACTGGGGGTGCTCGGCGAACCGGTGTCACCTGAACATGTCATACATCTAGGTTATGAGCTCATACCTTAACTAGTCGTCACTAGTTCTTACTTACCACTTAACGATAAGCGTATCATAAATCCCGACTATCTGAGTATGGGTTAGGGGGCAAAACTCTTAGGGGTGCTCGGCCGAACCGGTGTCACCTAAGAGTATAAAATGGTACCGATGTCACATGAGTTCTATGGAGGTGCTCGGCCGAACCGGTGTCATCCTAGAACCCATCTTAGTACCTTAATTTTCAAAATCTCTTTAAGTCCCTAAATTTGTCGAAATTAGCGCCCAACGGTCATTACACCGAATTTCCTTCCAAATTTGCTTTATGCCACATAAACATATAACCTCATAAATTCCTCATATGAATAACATCATCAACATTAGCATACTTCATGCATCATCATAAAACATCCAAACGCTTACCCTTACGGTAGCTTATGCTTTGACCCTTACGGGTCTTAATCTTGAGATATAGTTCTCTACATCCGCTGCTCATATTTTAAGCACCTAAGGGTCATAATTAAACATCATTCATAATCCTCTCATTTTACTTTTAAATCTGAATAGCATAGGGTGGAAATCCTAACATGTGAATACGGGGTTCTAGGACTTACGTTTTAGACCCTTTCTTAGTTCCGTTTTTACTGAAGCTATATATTAAATCTAAATCAATTATGAGGCATTCCTATGCTTAAGGACTAATTATTAATCATGTTTACCATGTTGCAAGGGTGCTGGACAGAATCCAGAAAATTAAATGTTCTAAGAGTTCTATGTTTGCATTTTTACGGTTTTCTAGTTACTAGTTTCCCCATAGGTGCTAGAATTCAATTCTAACTCAAATGATACCAAGTTTTTCATGTCTAAACAATCTAAATCTGATTATGTCCCCATTAGAACAGTTTGGAAAAGTTCCATAAACAAATGGGTCAAAACTATGTTAAATTCTAGCTTTACGGTATTTCTAGTTAGCTAGTTCCTTACCTATCATGCATAGGATCGCTTCTACATCATCATATGATATTTTCACACATTCCAACACATTAAAACATCATCATACAGCATCACATTCATCACATCAGAACCGAAACATCTTGCCTCAATAAGAGAAGTAAATTGACATTTCTAGGTACATAAGTTAACTAGTTTCTCTTGGAATCAATCTAGAACTTCTAAAACTCTTTGCAAGACATTTTAAATCATCAAGAGGCTAAGTGAAGCCTTAGGTTAAAGACCAAAATATATTTCATCTCCTAAAAGAGGATAAAATCACAACTTGTGATGACATAACCTTATAAAGATTTGTAAGGCTTTAAGGAAAACTTAAAACATGGACTATTGGACCTAGTAGCTAGATGAAAACTCATTGCAAGTCCATCATCACTACTTGGCCGAAATTATGCATTCAAGGAATTACATTCACATTTAACTTTATCTTGGAATGAAATGGGCAAGTCTTTGAGCTCTAGGTTCTTTAAGTTGCGACATAAACTAAACGTGCTCATGCTTTTCATTTTTAATCTTGCTTACAAATTAAAATGATGACATAAATTAAATATGCAAGGCATAAACGTAACGTGCAAGCTTGAAAGTAAATATGCGAGGCATAATCTTAAACGTGCAAGCTTGAAAGTAAATGTGCAAGATTCAATTCTTTATTTTAGTGCTCTTGGCCCAACAACAATCGACTTTAAGGCCGAAATAGATAGGCATTCGAGAAATTAATTAGGTGATGATGCAAGTTCAATTCTTTATTTTAGTGCTCTAGGCCCAACAACAATCGACTTTAAGGCCGAAATAGAAAGGCTTCGAGAATTAAATCAAGTGATGAGACAAGTTCCATTTTAATCTTTATGTTCTTAGGTGATAGCTTGAAGGTAAAATGCATAGCAAGAATGTAAATATGAGTGCAAGCATAAAATAAATTATGCAAGTTCATTTTATCTCTCTAGAGCTCTTAGCAAGACTTTAAAGGAACTTAAACCTCAACCCAAACTCATCGAACCAAGACAAGGTAAAAGTCTAGAGTTCTTAGAACTCAACATAACATATTTAGAAAATCAAACATTTTGCATGTAAGAAGAAAGGTAATGGCCGAAACTTCAAGGAAAGAAAAGAAATATTTGAAACTCTAGAATCCATGATCTTGGTGATATACTAACACCAACATCATGAGACCTCATCATTGAGTTCATAGAGTCATTTTAAAACATTATCAAAGTTAAAGTTCTCAAGAGTTCAAGAAAGGAAAAACTAGAAACACTTTTGCTCAAGAACAAAGATCAAGCTCTAGAGTTTGTTTCAAGTGATGAACATCATCATGAAACTCTCATCATCAAGCTCTCATTTCTTTGAACTCCAAAGGCCCATGGCCTAAACATAAAGAGGAATGAGGAGAAGAAAAGAAGTTCTAAAAGGAATCAAGAGAAACTATGAACATAAAGCTTGAAACAAGAACTTTAAAGAAAGAATACATGAAAGAAAATCCCTACTTGGTGTGATGAACTTGAAGATGGAAGAAGAAGATGAAGAAGGTGAACAACTTGAAGAACTCCAAGAACTTCAAGAACACAAAGACTTTGAGAGAAAAAGAAAAGCTTTGAGTGTTCCTAAACTTACCAAATGATCTAAAAGTGGTGCAAGCTCCTCAAGGCATTCTATTTATAGAGAAATGAAACAAATGGAGGGAGCTCATGGAGGAGGAGGTTTCGGCCATGAGGGTGCAGATTGGAGGCTTTCCATGAGTTCCATGAGGTGAGATAATGTGTTCTTGAGGTATGGTGAGGTATGGCTCAAGGTATGGCTCAAGCATGGCTCTTTGAGTGAGAAAACAATTTAATATGTGTCAAAGGGGGAGGATGTGGCCGAAAATGCATCAGCCCATGGGGGAGGTTTCTTTGCATTTTAATTGTGGTTTAGAGTTGTGTTTAGGTGTATCTTTGATTATGCTTAAGATTAGGAATTTGTAAGAAAGTGTTTAGGTAAGGTAAATGGGTAATTAAGGTGGTCTAGACATAATTAAGGAGTGGTCTTGCACCATTAGTGAGTTAAATCCTCAATTTAGAGTCTAAACAACTCTAGACACATTTCCTTGATTTAAGGAATTGGAGAGAAAACACTATTCAAGATTCCAAGACTAGGAGTCTTGAGTTCTAAAAAGGGATTTAATGTTTAATCTAAGCAATTTTAGGTTCTAATTAACTTTAATAAATTATTTTGACTCTAGATTAATTAGGGAAATAAATTAATCTTCGTTTAGAGCCTAATATTGCTTAGGTTTGCTTAATTACGTCATTAAGCTCAAAAGCACTATTCTAGGGGCAAAATCGTAATTTTGCACTAAAACTGCCCGGGACCACCGGGACTTGAACAGAGACCTCTAGACACATGAAAACATGTTTTTAAACCTCTGGGGAAAGTTCCGGGCCCAAACGGCACCTTTACCCGCGTAAAAACGCTATAGGGGTATTTTGGTCATTTTGACCAGCTATGAAACGAAATTTTCGCTTCCGAAAGCATGCAAAGGCCATTCAATCCCCTTCAAACATTGAGTTGACCCTTCGAGGATGACCGAGTTGGTTACCCTCGAGTTCGAGTCAGGAAATGACCTCAGGGGCATTTTGGTCATTTCTCTCGGGCAGAAAAATCGGGGTGTTACAACATTTCTATGCATGATAGGAGAGAAACTAGTTTTCTAGAAAAATCGTAAAGTCAAGATTTAGCATAGTTTTAACCCATTTACCTTTGGACACTGCCCAAACTGTTTCAATGGGAATATAATCATATTAGGATTGTTTAATCATGAAAAATTTGGTTACAATTGAAGTAGGATTAAATTTTAGCACCTATGGAGAAACTAGTAACTAGAAAATCGTAAAACCGCAATTCTAGAACTCTTAGAACATTTAATTTTTAGAATTTGTCCAGCAACCTTATAATGAAGAGAACATGGCTTATAATTAGTTCTTAGACATAGGAGTGCCTCATAATTGGTTTAGGACGAAATTATAGCGCCTTAGGCGAAGACAGAATCAAGAAAGGGTCTAAAAGACAAGTTCTAGAACCCCACAATTTTAAGTTTATAATGCTTCCCCTAAGGAATGATGTTGTTCAGATTTAATACAGAGCATAAATAATAATGAGATCTATTAGAAGAGAACCCTTAGGTGCATAAAAGGTTGATAGAAGATGATAGGTTAATTACATCACAAGTTTAAGGCCCGTAAGGGTCAAAGCATAAGATACCATAGGATCAAGAGCATAATGGATTTTTAATGTTGCTTGTGAACGCGTGAGAATGATTATGTGAATGCATGAAAATTATGATGAAGGATGCATTTTGGAATGACTTATGTGGCATAAAGAAGAATTTGGAAGGAATTCGGCATGCTGCAGTTATGCTGTCGAATTTCTGACAAATTCGAGGACTCAGAAAGTTTTTGAAAACCTATGAGATTTTTATGAGTACTAAGATGAGTTCTCGGATGACACCGGTTCGGCCGAGCACCTCCAGAGAACTCATGTGACATCGGTACCAAGATGAATTCTTGGGTGACACCAGTTCGGCCAAGCACCCCCAAGAAATGCCCCCTAGCTCGTACTGGATAAGTCGGGATTATGTTTATGATTATGTTACGCTTATCGGGATTGATAAGTAAGAACTAGTGACGACTAGTTAAGGTATGAGCTCATAACCTAGAGATGTGACACATTCTGGGTGACATCAGTTCGACCGAGCATCCCCAGAGCGATTGTCTTTTAGGGTGGCCTATGGGGAAGTAAAGTATGATGTTATGTCACAAAGTTCCCATTTGAGAATTTAATTGCCACTTTATGCCACTATTATGATGTTCTTAAAGATATGATGATTATTCTTACATTAAGTAGAGCCATGCATACATTCTTTAATATGATTGCATCCATGTCATTAAGATTCATGCTAAAATGAACGGACCTTGGCTAATTATGTTTAGAACTTAAAAATAGATATTTATGCATGCTCACTTATTTTGTATACTAAACCCAAGGTTCCTGAGGACATAGATGATGACACCTAGGTAGTAGGAGGCCCTACTGAGATTCTTTAGCAAGATTCTCACTCCCTCTATCTCCTTTTTTCCGTCACGTCTTTAGATGGCGACGTTTGTGGTTTTCGTGGACAACCCGATGTGGGAGGTGCACTATGACCCAAATCACGGGTCATACCATTTTGAGGGACAGTGCACGGTGCGAGTCTTCATTTTCGTAGGACGTCTCTTCGCTCACCCCGTGCATACCTATCGCTTCTCCCCGACAGCACCCTACGACGACGACGAGCGGGTTTTTGAGCGCGCGCGTACGCATAACGAGAGAATGCTTCGCATGCACACCGCCACCTCAGCCATGCGTGACTATCCCGACTACGTGCCCCGGACTTACTTTTCGGAGACCGATCCGTTGGAGGACCTGCCTACCCATCCGTACCGCGAGAGCTCCGCCCCCACTCCACCACTGATGAGGGAGGGCAGTGAGGATACCGTGACTCAGCCACGACTAGCACGACAACTGGAGATGCGGCCACATCGCGGGGGTTACTCTCGATCCCCGTTCCGCCTCTTTACGCCCGAGGAGCTCGCCCAGTTTCCCGGATATGTGCCTCGCTCGCGAGATGAACGTCAGTAGGAGGTGACGTACGACTGATGGAGTACCCGGATAGAGCACACACCACTTAGATGAGGATGAACCTCCTTTTGTTTAGAGGTTATCCCTTTAGTTGCACTTGGGTAGGGGAGTTGCTTTTACATATTTCGTCGTACTTTCCTTTGTATTTGCTTTTTAGTTGTACCTGTTTATGATGTACTAAACTAAGCCCCACTCTCCATGAGTGGGCCTATCATATAATATTATATAAATATGCAGTTCAGTTCTATTGATGTGCCTTTACTTGCTTATGTTATGCTGCTATGCGATGTTTGCTTAATTCCGTTCGTGCTTTATTATTCAACGTGTCGCGCGGCTTTCACTTTGTTTTTATATTTCAAAAAAAAATTTACCAGTATTTCCGCTAAGTATTTTAAAGTAACAAGGAAGCTATGACGTAACAAATTAATGGTTAACCTAATTATGTTCTAGAGCATTGGGTTAAAAATTAGGATGTTACACTTCATAGGTTCTATGCTACATATCTTCTAGAAAAGCAAAAATTGGTTAATTGGCATTTGACAATTACTACCATTAGTTTAGAAAGAACTTTCATGGGGCAATTATTAAGAGTTGTGTTATTTGTATTCATAAGGTGTTAACTGGCACAATGTCTTATATTTCATAAGTACAAATAATATTTTTCAATTATTAATTTTGTTCAAAAGATGTAGTGACTTATTACAATGTCATTTGTCACTTTATTATTATGTCATTTACTTATGCTCAGAATACATTTTATACATCAAATTGGACTGTTTAGATATTTACCTCTTCCAACATCCTTCCAGGGCTTAAAATAATATCAAACCTTTTTTTTCTAGCCTAAACTTGCACCTCTTGAGACAAAGTTCAACATCAAAAAGCTTGATAACTTCAACTCTATTGGATGTTGCAGTGCTTTTTGGCCTACTATTTGATTGATAAATTACTACTATATGTCTGCATAATATCTCCATAAATTCAAATAGCTGGCAGTCACATTTGGTAATTTTTGAATCTAAATCTTTATCAACAATGAATGTATAACGACCATCATAACAAATTGACATCTGATAGACATTTCTGGGTCCATCTATATTGATCTTTTTGTTTGGTAAGTTAGTTAAGCTTCCCAAGTTCATCTTGAAATTTCCCAAAAATATTTCTTATTTAATCAAATGAAGCATGCTTCTCAAGTTTTGTTCCAGTATGCAAAATGCATGACTTATTCCATTATTCATAATGTTTCCTTTCCTCTACATCTAATCAGCCATTCATTGCTTTCTCAAAGGTAGGGATATGGCATTTTTTTCCAAGAAATTGGTATCAGAGCTTTGGTTCGGTGAGATTTATTCTTAGTATACTCTGCAGCTTAGTCTGATCTTCTACATCAGAAAAGAATTTTTCCCTGGTGCTTAAAGATCATCATTGGTTGTTGTTGCTAGAAGGTAGTGTGATACTGTGAGAGTGCGGTTTGGAAAGGTTCTAGCTAAGGAAAGACTTGGTATTTAAGTGTGTCCATTGTGACCCACCTTTCGTTCCTGAAAACCCTCCCGATGCACGATTTTTACAGTTGGTATACACTATTCCAGTATACAGTTGGATAGAAAAATTGATGGAAAGATTGATTTTGGCTTGTGGCAAATACAAGTCAAGGATATTGTAATACAATCAAGATTACGCAAGAAAAAATGTGTTGCTAGCAGGTCCATGATTTCACACGGGCATTGGTGTTTATGCAAGGTGTGTGGTAGGATTATAAAGGTGTGGCTAGCGAATCCACAATTGCACACAGACATTGGTTGGGATTGAGATGAAGGGTGTAGTCCATGATTGCACACAGACATTGGTGTTTATGCAAGGTGTGTGGTGGGATTATAAAGGTATGGCTAGCGGATCCACAATTGCACACGGGCATTGGTTAGCATTGAGATGCAGGGTGTGTGGTGGGGTTATGTCGATGGCTGAAGAACTTCCAAGAAAAGCCAAAGTGGAAGTTACACCATAATTTTTCAATAAAATTTCGATATGTGTCGAGGTGAAATTCTTGGAATTGTTCCATTCCAAGGGAACATACTTTTTATGGTGGAGTATGATAGTTCTATAAACTATGATTGTCGGTATAAACAATGATAGCAAGGGGATTGTCGGTATTAACAATGGAAGCTGAACCTGTGTTTATTTTAATCAGGGTGAAGATTGTTAGGATTTTAATTGAAATAGGTTTGGGAAAAAAGTCCCACATTGCTAAGAATTGGGATAGAGGAGAGGTTGCCAAGGCTATATATATGAGCCTAAGTTCTCTATTTTAATTTGCATAAGTCAAAAACACTTTAAGCTTGTATCTGACTTTTCTTTCTCTGTACTCTTGTTTTAGAGTATTGCGAGATGTAGTTTAAATATTTGCTTTGGAGAGTGTGAGTGTACTGGGAGTCGATGAGGTGTTTGAGAGTAAAGTCTATGTGTTGTAAAAATTTTCACATAGAATTATTCTCTGATTGTTGTTTGACAGCGGCAGTGACTTTTCTTCGATTTTAGAGTTTTTTACGTTAAACTCTTGTGTTGTGATTGTATTATTATTTTATTTCTTTATTTGGGATGGTTCTCAAGGTGAAGATGTGACATTTTTTTCCCAACACACTCATCATGTAACAAAGCACAACCAAATAAAATTGACTTATAGTGATTTGTCAATCTAGTAAATGGGGGAGAAACTCATGCTATATTTATTGGTTTTATATGTGGAATCGAAATTTATAACATTTTCAAACTGCTGGTAAGTTAATCTTGATGTAGCATCCACCAAGAAAAAAAAAATTTACCATCCGAGAATCAGTATTAGAATTTTTAACCTTTTATGTTTACAATCATTGAAAAAACTTGAGCATCTTTTCAGAGAGTTCTAATAAGATTCCAACAATCTCTATTACAGAAGATGAGTCACTAGTATTGAACATTGTAGTAATAACCTTTTCTGTAGGAATGATTTATTACTCATTTCAACAAGGCATTTGGTGATAGCATCCATCTTTTCATGACACCTCATCAAAGATACATTTTAAAGGCAAACCATGATATGATTATGATAATTATTGAAAGAGTTAATAATTCAATTTGCATATCTTGGAACAATAAGTGGAACTTGATAATCACTCGGAAGAGTTGTGAACATTTTTTTTAATTTGATTCTTGTTATATTCAATTTATTTACTTGTAGAGCTATTTACTATGTACTGACCTTCATTACAACATTATAAAAATTACTCTCTCTTTGCTTTAATTACTTGAATGAACATATATCCCACAACCTCTCTTTTTGGCTAATATTATATGAGAGCTAGAAGTTTTAAAATTTGTGTTCATTACCACACCCAAAAAAAAAAAAAAAAACTGAGAGTAAAATCCTCGTATGCTATAATGGAGGTCAACACAAAGTGAAAAACTCAGTAAAAGAAACTAAAAGCAAGAGTCAAACTAGAAGTGCTCAATTTTTTGAAGTGGTTGTCAAGCTTCGCTTATGGTTTCAAAAGTTATGACATAAAATAATTAAGTTATTAAATTTTTTTTATAATAATCATAATCACGTCATTGTTAGTCTTAGGAAATGAATGCTATTGCAGAAAACCTTGTTGAAAAGTTTGAGGAGAGAAGCACGCCTACAGGAAAGTTTCCTACAAATTTTAACAATGGCTACTCATATTTATTGTTAGAAATGTTTGAAGAAACAATTTGGAAACCGGAGATGCTCAAGCTGTTTCCATTTATCAAAAACACAAACAGGTTGAAAATCGTAGGATATGTTTGGTTTCAAGAAATAGTTTCGATTTTAATTTTCTGTTTTTTTTTTGTTCGTTTCCTATTATTCAACATTTTGTAGAGAAATCAGCCATAAAATATAGAAATCTTATTCTTCAGTTTTATTTTCTGCTTTTACTACTTTCTTTACAAAATTCTAAAAAGTAGAAATAATATCACGACCCAACCTAGATCGTGACCGATGCATTGGGAATCTAGTATAAGCCTTAAACCCAGATTTTCTTAAAAAATGAATAGAGTTTCCTCACATTCCCCAAATACAAAACCCATAGAAAATATTTCCTTACAACATTACAGAGCCTCAACATAACCAAGATACTAAATAAATATACTTATATTTTAAAATATGATTTTCTCACTAGATGTGCATATCCAAATCCAAGCGAATCAAACATAAAACATTAGTTAATGTATTTTAATTCTTATTTAGAAACATGATATAGAAACCATTACATCTAGATAAGTTTTAAAGAAAAACAAAATCAGATCCTGGACCCTATCTATGACACATTAGAGCTACAATATTAAACAAAAGGGCCCATGAAACCAAAATTGGGCTTGCCACACAAATGATAAAGGTCACTAAATTGGAGGATATGCGAAACTAGGTTTACACTTGCATCTAAAAAAAAAGAGGGACAATAGAGTGAGTTTTGCAACTTAATGAATAA
Organism: Dalbergia cochinchinensis; assembly: GCA_031216125.1. Taxonomy (NCBI): domain Eukaryota; kingdom Viridiplantae; phylum Streptophyta; class Magnoliopsida; order Fabales; family Fabaceae; genus Dalbergia; species Dalbergia cochinchinensis. The sequence goes on along the minus strand of CM062376.1, from coordinate 69,897,404 downwards.
ATAAAGCATTGATAGCCACATGTGACAACAATAAAAAATACCATAATATCGTTAAATTATGAAAAAATAACATAAAGTAATTTCATATTCAAAATAAATAGTTATGAGGGAAGTGGTCATAAACAAGAAATTCCATTAGGATCACACACTCAGATAGTTATTTTTTCGTGTAATCTTGTCTTCCATTAGGAACCACTAGTAACTGGACCTACACTCATCCATCATGCACCATGTAACACTCTTTTAGTCTGGGTGTACCTTGACTAATGCCAGTTGTCGTTAGCTGCAATTCCTATCCTAGGCATTCCCAAAACAATTTATAAAAGAACCAATCATTAACATTACTCAATGTTGCCAATTGCATTGATGGCTGAAAAATGATTGGAGTTGGGATAGACTCATAGAATGGGCTATGTATGTTTTTCAAGCCCATGAATCAATTTTCAAGTTCTAAAATTCATACTCATCCCATTCAAACCAATCTTTTTTAAAACAATTTATTGTCTCATGTGGTAATTGAAGCATATTTATTTTCTGATAAATCATAAGGAACAAATATCTTAAATAATGAAACCATGTGAATTAGTAAACAAGGAACAATAGATATTATATAAAATTCATAAATAATTTATATTAGAGGAATATAACTAGAGATACTAAATCTACGTATGACAATTGCTCTCAAGAAACCATAGACTACTCGTTGAAGCCACCAAAACCTTTGATTGACATCCATTTCTATAACTCTATAAATAAGACAACAATAATATATATGAATTAACAATGCTATCAATTAACATAAATTTGCTTTAGATTTCAAAACCTCACACCATAGTTTTTAAACCGGACTGGTGATCTACTCGGCCGAGGTACTAGATCACTGGGTCATTGGTTCAACCGGTGAGTCATCGGTTCAATCGGTTGAATCAGATTTAATTAAATAAATATATAAAAATATTATAAATAGCTAATATATATTATTATTTACACTGTACAACACAAATGCTTGAATAGCTTAGTGGTTGGGACCACTCCCTTCCCTCACATGCCAAGTTCGAATTTTGTATGTTATGATTTTTGAGTTTGAATGATTTAAAATTCAAAAAACCGGTTCAACCATCACTAGTTCACTGAACCGGTTCGATATCAAACTCAACCGGTTCATACCAATTCACACCAAGTTTGACCAACATTGACAGTTTCAACGCAATTCCAGTCTGAACCATGAACCGAACCAGGCCAATGGCTGGTTCACCAGTTTTTCGATTGAATCGGCCAGTCCAGCCCAGTTTTTAAAACAGTGTCCCCAACTATTCTAAACCTAGGGTTCCAAATACCCTCAAATCTGCCATGACAATTCCTGGGAAGCTCAGATAGACTAATAAAAAAGTATTGAGACTTACTCACAATGCTAAAAGAAAGAAAAAGGAAAGCACCACCTCAATCTTTGAGGTTGCAGCAGTTTCCCTTCTTTAGAGAAAGAAATTGTAGTCAAACAGAGGAGAGGAAGCAAGCTAAGGTTGACGGCAGGATGGTGGCAGTGGCGATGGCTGCTAGGATGCTGTGATAGTAGTTGACAAGAGAGGGAGAACAGAGGGGGTGAGAGATCGTGAGAGAGAAAGGGGAGGGGGAAAAAGGAAAAGAAGACGAAGAAGAAAAGGGGGAGGGAGAGAGAGTCTGCTAGTGGGGGTAGGGGGAAGGAAAAAGAAAGATAGAAGGAAAAGAGAGAGGGAAAAAAAATAATAGTGGGATCCGTCCACTAAACATGGTTCCATAAAATATTTATCTATCTTATTTTAAGCCAAAATGAGGTTAGCATTTATCTTATTTTCCATACCCAGTATCATTTTTTTGGGACAAAATTAATTTAAATTTCTAGGTCATCACAAGAAAAGAGACTAAAAATAGGAAATGGATATAAAACCAAACAAGTGCCTAATTTTTTCTATGTTGTGCAATGCGATGATGATTCTCAGATGATGAAATTTTTTTCTTAGTGGACGCAAGATCAAAGTTAGTTTACCAACAGGTTGAAGATGCTATAACTTTTCATACCACAATTAAAACCAGCACGTATAGTTTTCCTTTTGCCCCATTTGCTGGATTGAATAATCACTATCACTAAGTTCTATTTGGTTATGCTTTGTTACCAGATGAGTCAGAGAATTTTTTTAAATGATTATTTGAAACATGGCTTGAATTAATGAATGGAAAGAAACCTGCATTTGTCATAACCAGTCAAGATTTAGCTATTGAAGAAGCCACAACATACTAGGAACTTATTGTTGCCTATGCTTTGTGGCGCATTAGAAAAGAGTTTCCTGAAAAATTAGCTCCCATTTAGATTCACCTAGTATTTAGATTTTTTAAGATGAATGACAAGGCTTAATGATTGAGTACAACTTAGACAAAAATGATTAGCTTCAAGGGTCATACAAGATCAAACAATCATGGATGCCAATTTATGATTGAATGCACATTCTTTGCTGAGATTAATGCTATTCAAAGACGTGAGAGTATTAATGTTTTTTTATTCCACTGAAACATTGCAAGAATTTATGTTGCAGTTTGAGAAAAAAATTGAAAAGCCACTTAGAGGTATGAAAAAAAAAGGAAGATTATGCATCCAGGGATGGATCGCATATGCATACTGGGTCAAAACTTGAGGAGCATGCCTCATTTGTTTATAAAAGAAATATTTCTGCAAAATTTGAAGATGAATTTGGGAAGATCAACTAGTTTACCAAGCAAAAGATCAGTAGATATGGCCTAGATATGTCAATTAGGTCTGTTATGATGCTCAAGATATATTTATTGTTGATATATATTAGACTCAGATCAGTAAATTTATTTGCCAGCTAATTGAATTTATGGGGATATTATGCAGCCATGTACTTGTTATTTTTCAAGTACTATTCCTTGATCATTTCATTTTGAAATATTGGACTAAGGATCATAATAGAAGTATTCAAGCCACTTAAACTAAAACTACTTTTGATGGTCAGTTTAATAATACAATAATACATAAAGGATTTTGAAAAGGATGCATGCACAACATGAAGCAACCATATTAGTTGATCTTGTTGAATAATCGAAACAGATATAAGTTCATTATTTTAGAATTGACAAATACTCATTGGTCAACTATTGCAATGAAAACAATTGTGCAAATTAACGATGAAATAAAACTTTTGGAGTCAAGTCATAGGAATGAGAACCAGATTTGCATATCAAAAAAGTGACCGACACATCGTAATTGACTATTGGAGATCCACCCATATCCCAAACTAAAGGGAGAAAGAACGATGGAGTAGGAGAAGGTTGTCTCAAAGAAATTGTAGATTTAAAAGTATGCTTGAAATACCACATAATAAATTTTAGTCAAAGAGAAATCATGATATATAATAAGTGGGGAACATTGTCACAACAGCAGAAGCTACAAGAAAAGAAATCAAAATGATTACTCGTAAGTATTCTCACAATTTCTTAATATTTGCATTTTATTTTATTTCAATTAATGATTATCACAACTAATGTTGTGTTTATGTTTATGTAGGTGTGTGATGATGGATAAACTAAGAGTACTGTGGGAGTCCTTCATTTATAATATTTTTCAGTTTTGCCCCTTTGTCAATTAATTATATTTGTACCATCTTGAACTTAAATTTCATTTTAGAAGATGAATATCTGCTGGCCATTACCAATAAATGCTCTTGGCTTTCGCTGTGGCTTCTAGCAAAGTAGATCTTTGTGCGTCTGTCAGGGTTTGTGACAGTAAGTAGCATAAAGCGTATTTCAACAGAAAACATAATGCACAACAGATAACAGCAACATAATATTAAAATTGCGAAGTTTTATTACAACAAAAAAGAAATAGTTACCAACAATTACATGGATCTGGTTTGGGACAATCTGGAAGATTTTCTTTTGCAGCTCTTCTGCTGTCTTTTGTAATTTGTCAAGCCTCTGTCATGCACAACTTTCTGCTCCTCCCATCAATTGTAGTTTGCAATTTACAATCAATTTTCTGGTGGAATTCCGACTAGAATATTTTATCCCATGTATCACCATAAGCTTCAAGGTTTATGTCCACAGTTTCTAGCTGAAGAACCAAACACAATTGATTAATAATTCCTCTAATTACAATTATAGGCTATGACAACCTATAGAAAATGCATAATTAGTTATTCACTATCAACTCTACATGTGAATTAGGAAAGAAAAAGATAAATTTCTAATTCTCAAAGGCAAAAGCAAGAGGTGTTTACAGCTTTCATAAACCTGACCCTCAGCCCTCAAATAAAAATTCTGAATACATATTGTTGCAGACTTCCTGAGAATTTCAGCATGATGTATCAGCCATTTGTTATCTAATGTATCTTTTGTATAAGTGATTACAACAAGGGATGCATTAAAAGCATTGTTGCCTCAAAGTTCAGAGCCAACCTCCTGCCTGTCATTTGGAAAAGATAATCAAAAGCAAGGACAAGAGTTATCTTTCAGTAACCTTCCGCAGCATTAAATTCAAACACCACATGAAGTGCAGAAATGATTACGGGACTTTCATTATAAAATTAAAAACCTTTCTATAGTTTTGGTTGCATATTTTGACATATTTGCATGTCTATGGAACCATCTGAGCGAAAATTAGAATCAGGATGCAACTTAGTACAACTGTGTATGATTACTTCAAAATTCAAGTGACATGCAAAAACAGGTGTACATGACTTTACAGTTTGTGACGTCAAAATTTCTCATACTCGAGAAAAAGAAAAAAGACATAGTTTGAGATTTACTCCTCTCAGCCAGTTAATAGTATACATTATAACATGAACTCCTGGCACTCTGTAACAACCGAAACTCTTTGAATCCATTCTGAGAATTTCTAGCATCAGTTGAATGGCCGGTAGAAAGGGAAAAGGTAAAACATCATTTTCATTTACAATGTAAGTAACTAAGGCTTTCAGAACCTGAAAGCACTTACTTGGCTTAGTTTTTATACAATTTTTGGCTTTCCTTATAGCAAAACTGATTCAAATATTTGGCTAAGAACTCTTGCCCAAAAACTTAAACGCATCTTGATTGCCATATCTGTAAAGTGTACGTAACTTCAAGTCAGGAGCCTGTGGGCAAGCTGGTGATTTTTGCAAGCCTCCATAGATAGGTTTAATGTTGGCACATCTAGAACCGGTAAGGCCGGGTGCAAGCTTCAGGTCTATGTTGTGAAGTTGAACATTTTGGCAAGTGAACTGCTTGCTACACCTTAAATCCACTCCAATTGATGAAACGGTTGTTCCCCCTATATTTGAAAAACCAACATCTTTATGTTTACAAATGATGGCTGCATAGAATTAAATTAATTCCAAAATTGATCTGAACGTGAAGATTTGTTGTTTGTTGATTAGCGAGCAGATCAGGCCTCGATTACAAGTAGAGGCTTCCGACCAGTATTGAACTATATTATCATGTTATGAATGATGCGTATGCTTAGTTCTGATAAAATTCGTCAAATTATCGAGAGTATAATATATCTCGTATGATCTTTTGTGAGTTTTATCATTAGCAAGAAACACATGTATCCCTTCTCTATCTTCTATCCAACTGCATCCCGGAGTCTTCTGCATTCCCTTATATTTCATCAATTGTCTAGTTTGAGCCAGATCATGCCACCTTCCAGCAGAAGCATACAAGTTTGCTAACATAACATAGTTTCCAGTGTTATAAGGCTCCAATTCTATGAGTTTTTTTGCTGCAATTTCTCCTAAGGCAACATCACCATGAATAAAACAACCTCCAAGCAGAGCACTCCACATCACTGAATCAGCTTGCATTGGCATCTTGTGAATAAGTTCATATGCTCTGTTGAGTTCACCGGCACGACTCAAGAGATCAACCATACATGTATAATGCTTCAATGTGGGTGTCAAATTGTAAGTTTCCATCAAACAAAAGCATTCATGACCTATCTCAACTGATCCAGCATGAACACTTGCAGAAAGAACTGACAGGAAAGTCACATGGTCCGGTCTGACCTTGCTCGCCAACATTCTGCGAAAAAGAGCAATTCCTTCTTCCCCATGTCCATGCATTGCATATGCCGTCAGCATAGCATTGTGGGACACCAAATTAGGGTTTGATATCCTGTTGTCAACTAGATAGCAATACTTAAATCCACCACATTTCGAATACATGTCCACTAGAGCAGCTCCAATATGAACATTAGTGTCATACCCCGCTCTTATGGAATATGCATGGACCTGCTTTCCCCGTTGAATTGTGGCCAACTTGGAACATGCTGCTAGAATCATTCCAGTGGTGAATATGTCAGGCCTTAAATTCAAACTCTGCATTTCAATGAACAATTGCAATGCCGAATCATAATGTTTATTTTCCACATACCCAGCTATGATACCATTCCACGTATACGCATTTGGCTCAAAACCATCCCCTTTCATTTCCTGAAGAAGTTCACCAATCTTTTCTGTTCGATTATGGCGCACATTGCCAGATATCAAAGCATTCCAAGTTGCTACACCTCTATCGCTTACTTTGTCAAACGCCGTTTGAGCAGCCACTAAGTCCTGGCATTTACAGTACATTTCTACCAAAGCTCCACCAACAAAACTGTTGGACTGCAGACCTTTGACAATGGCATGACAATGTATCTCCTTCCCTCGTCGCAAAGAAACCGTATCAGCACAGCCAGTAAGCAAACTACCAAGAGTGAAAGAATCAGGTTCAATCCCTTCCTTCAGCAAAGCATGAAACAAGCTCAAGGCTTCATCAAGCATGAAATTGTCCACATAACCTGATATCATAGAATTCCATGATATTCTGCACATCTCTACACCTTCTTCCCTCATCCGATCAAACAACTCCCTGGCTTTAAAAACGTCGCCATTTTCGCAATACCCAGCTATCATTGTATTGTAAGAAGCTGCAGATTTCCTCGAAAACTTGGAAAACATTTCCAAGGCGCTATCCATATCACCGCACCTTCTATACATGTCCAATAATCCATTCACAACAAAAGCATTCGAGATTAACCCATGCCTCATGGCATAGCAATGCAGTTCCTTCCCAAGGCTAAGCCATTGCAGCCTCGCACAAGCAGGAAGAACACAGGCCAGCATTTGCGCGTTCGGTCTCAACCCAACTCCTAGCATTCTGGACAGTAGTTCAACTGCCTCAACATCATAACCGTTTTGCGAAAATCCTCCAATGACTGCACTCCAAGAAACAAGATTGGGCATTAGACCACTCGCGGGCATGTTCCGCAAGAGATCCAACGCCTCATGTACCATCCCATTGGCAGCACATGCAGTGATAATAGAATTCCACGACACACAATCCGCTTCGGGCATTCCTTCTAGAACCTTCTTGGCATCCTCTAAGCTCCCGCATTTACCGTACATATCAATCAAAGCATTGCTAACATAAACATCCGTAACGAAACCAAGTTTCAAGAGCATGCCGTGTAATTGCCTTCCCAGTTCCAATGCACCAAGGCCACAACAAATGTTCAACACAACGGGGAACACAAAAAATTCCAGTTGCACGGCTTGTTCCCCCTCGCGTAGCAGCAATTCCTGGAAAAGTAGAAAGGCTTCCTCGAAGAGCCCCATATCGGCATGAAGGCGGAGGAGTGCAGTCCAAGAGTGCAAATTTCTAAGGGGCATTGTCTCGAACATGAGACACGCATCGTCGAAACAGTGGGTACGTGCATACATCTGCAGTAACTTGGTTTGGACAAACTGGTGACCGTGAAACCCGGACTTGAGTGAGTGAGCATGCACCTGTTTACCAAAACTGGGGGACACACAGGAGTCAAGAAGGAAGGAGTAGATGGTAGAAGTTAGTGGCTCATCATAAAGGGTCAAGTAAGGGACTTGGTGGTTGGTTGTGCTTTGGTGGTGGGTGGATTTTGAGGGTCGAAGGGAGAGAGAAGGGGGCTTTATTTCGCTATTGGTGGAACCACGAGATGGGAGGTTTGGCGGTGGGTGAGCGAGGGGTTCCAGAAGCAAGGCGTGCATGTTAAGATGACACGTAATAATAGAACACGGCCAGAGTATCAAGCGACGCAGAATTCACTTATGATTTCTAACAATATTAGGAAACGAAGAAGGGGATAGATGGCCCAAATCAGTAGGCAGAAGGAAGCAGAGTGTGCTACGGAACTTGGCTTCTTAGGTCCGTTGGGGCTGCTGGAACTCCTTAATAGGTGTTTGCAACGGCCAAGAATTGAATTCCTTCGAGAATTGGAATTCAATTCATTGCTTTGGAACACAATTTGAATCAAGATTCTAATTCTCACAAGAATTTAATTCCATCAAAACCTTTAAAAATAAATCAGACCTAAAGAGGTCTGATTTGTGGATGGAATTGAGTTAAAAGATTGAAATTACCTAGAAATCCTCTTCTCTACTGTGTTGCCTCTCTGCTGCAACCTTGTTCGTTGTTCTTGTTGGTTGTGCTTTGTTCTTTTTTTTTTCTTCCTTCTTTTTATAGGAGCCACATGCTGGGGATTTGTTCTTTGTTCTTTTTTTTTTCTTCCTTCCTACGAACTTGGAGTGGGAGTGGGAGTGCTAGTGCTAATTGCTGGGTGCTTGACAGTGGGTGCTGGGGCTTTGTTCCCTTTTTTTTTTCCTTCCTTTTATTATTGAGAGCTGGGAGCGGGGATGGGAGTGGGAGTGCTGGCAGAGGACAATGGGTGCTGGGATTGGGAGTGCTGATGTGAGTGGGTGCTAGTTGTTAGTGAGGATAAAATGGTAAAAATAAACAAACCAATTCATTTTTAGATACATTCCAAATTAAGGAATTCAATTCAATTCATTTATTTACTAACTCATTCCAAACATAAGAATTCAATTCAATTCCTAATAAAATTCAATTCTTGATGGAATTCAATTCAATTCTATCTCTTAAAAGCTTTTCAAATAAGCTGAAATTTACTTCTCTTGCGAAAAAGAAAAGAAAGAAAATGGCTTATTATATGCTTCTAATTTCAATTCTGATTCCCCCAATCACCTTGAATAGTCTTTATATTGGGTCGTGCTCAGGTGGCAAAGGTGGTCAAAACCTTTGGTGCCCAAGCTGATGCAGCTATTTGAGGGCGTGACATCTATCCCCCATAGCCAATGTTGTTAATGGTGTAACAGGGACACCACAGGGATTAGAAAGTTAATTAACACACTTAATAATTTTATGAAAAATAGAAAAAGTAACCAATTAGTTGCCAAAAGGAAATATTATGAAGGAAGAAAAATGAATTGATTTGTCATTGTAGTCATCTCTGTTCACAGAAGAACAAAAGGTTGTCTCTGTTGATTTCTTTGTCTCTTTGTCATTTTCTCTGTCTGTGTCTTCCATTGAGAAAAGAAAAAGAAAAAGACATGCCATTAGGTTTGTTGTTCACAAGTTTGAAAGAAAAAGAAATGAAATCTCATGGATCCCGTGTCTTATGTGCATTATGAGCATTAAGATTCGAAGAAAATGAAAGTGTTCGTGGATTGGAGGGACGAGCGGACGGCGACGGTGATGCACCTTCCATTGGAGGTTAGTTTAGTATGTTACGAAATGTTAGGGTTTTCTTTTGGATTGAAGACGGGATTTGATAAACCGGCGAGTAGGGTGAAGGGATTTATGATTTAATATATTGTATGTGTGTTTGAACTCCGTGTGTGTGGGTTTATCAGCTATTGTGTTCTGGGATTATGGTCTAACTTGTTTTACGAATTTGTTGTTAACGATTTGACATGTATAGAGGATATTTTTGGTATATTGTGGCCTTTATGTTTAGGGTATGGCTGTGACAACAGAGTGGTCATCATACTATGATTTTGTTGGTGTTAATGCTGTTTCAATTGTTTTTTGGAAACAAGAAGTAGGTGTGAAAATGGGAGGATTTGATGTGTGTGATCCAGGGGATCACAACAGTGAAAAATATGGAAGCATGAGTGGCAGTAGTTCAGGGGAAGATGTTGATGATCTTCAGTTTGATTTATCTGATGAAGATCATGATTGAAGTTCAGGAAAGTGCATTGGTATTGATGACAGACACGTTGGTGTGCCAAGTGTAGAAGACATTCAACAGTTAGAGTTCTCAACTAATGATGAAGCATATGTTATGTATGTACAATATGCCAAATCTGTTGGTTTTGGAGTTCGAAAATCAGATGTGGGTTGTGATGAGAACAACACTATCATTAGGCGAAATTTTTTTCAATAAGGAAGGATTGAGAGAAAAGAAACACTATTGTAGAGTTGATAGAAAGAGGGAGTACAAACTAGAAATGAGGACTGATTGTTGGGCCAGGTTGATGTTGTCTCTTGATAGATGCACGGGGAAATGGAAAGTTTGAAAGCTTCATGAAAAGCACAGCCACAAGTTGACATCGCAGTCATTTGTCCATCTAATTCCAAATCATCGTCGAATAATGAATTCAAACAAAGCTCAAATTGATAGCATGCGTCGACATGGGATGCAAACATGTTGGATCATGGGTTTCATGGCTAGCTAGGCAAGTGGGTATAAAGGTGTTGGATTCTCAAAGAAAGACCTCCACAACTACATTAACAAAAGGAGACGTGATCAGATTCTTGAAGGTGATGTGGCGGCAGCTATTAGCTCTCTACAAGGGAAGGCTGATAGTAATCCAATGACAGTTGCTAGGTATACATGTACAACTGATGATTGTTTGGGCAATTTGCTTTGGGCTGATGCACTATGCCGAGCCGATTATCAATACTTTGGGGATGTGCTTGCCTTTGACTTAACGTACAAAAAGAATAAGTATAACAAGCCACTGGTAATCTTCTCAGGTGCTAATCATCATCAACAAACTTGTATATTTGGTTTTGCACTACTTGCTGATGAATGCACTGAGACTTATAAATGGTTGCTAGAAAAATTTGTAGATGTAATGGGGGAAAATGTTAGCTCCAGAACCCTATCAATATGCGCTTATTTGTTTTGAATGACAACAAAGCCAATTTAAAGAAAATTCTTTGAAGAATGGCTAGTGTTTCTCTTGAGTTTCTTGTAAAGGTTTCCATCGTTTAGCAAGGGCAAGACTTACTCAAATAAGTATATATTTCACTATGCATGTGTAAACATGTTTATCTCATATTATGAGATCCGAAATGAAATAAAACTGAAATTATATCTTTATCCAAGCAATTGATAACTAACGATCAGAAGAAGATTTCAACGCTATAAGAAACCAAGTCTTGAGACTTTAAAAAGTAGCATTGGACATCATAAAGTAAGCTTACATGAAGAGATCAAGCATTCTATGAAGACCAGATGTTACACTGTCTTCAGTCAGCATAATCGCAAATCAATCATCACCAAATGCTTGGATTGAAGATCAGAAAGTGAAGATTTCATCAAGGAACTGATTGCCCAGGTCAGAAAGCTCACTTCACTGTGGAGCACTGAGTGCTACAGGAAAAGGAGAGAAATTTGAATTTTGAATTTCAAATTTTCAAGTCAAACCCAGTTTCAAACTAGTATGTCATCTCTTCGGTCTAATTGATCAACCACTCGAGCTTCTAGAAGGAAGAATTCAGAAACCATGATCAAAAAGCGAAAAAGTGATTTCTGAGGAGCATCAGAAACCTTAGTTATACAATGGCTTTTGCAAGCGATCTAGTTATACAACGGCTTCTGCAAGCGATGTGACAGACTGTCAACCTACTCTTCTAGACTGGCTTTCCAAGACACAAACGGATGATCTACATGTGTCACTTGGAGAACTGATCAAGGGCAACTGTCATAAAGGAAGATCGTTATAAATGGAGATGCTGTGCTTAAAAGCTGATAAAAGATTTAATTTTTTCAAAAGAGGAAACTTTGTAAAACTATCTTTCCACATCCTAGTAGATTCAATATATCCTGCAATCAGTTTTTATCCTTGAAGTGTAAGAAAATCTTCCTTCTACATTCTTAATTAGATTTATGCTCTTCCTAGGGAAGAAATGATAGAAAGAAGTCATTCAATTTTTTCCAGGAACTTTTCATGTACATGTTAAGGAAACTGAGTGTAGGTTAGTTTGAATGGCAACCCAAACATTTAACCTTTGTATCCTCGATCCAGTAATGATCACTGTAAGATAGCTTGGAGAGGCTACTAAAAAACTATTTGCAACGTGATAGTAAAGTGTTCTTATGGATCACGGTTTAGCTTGGAGAGGCTAATCAAAGACTACTTGTAGCTTAGAGTGGCTGGGGCAAGACTACTTGCAACTTGGAGAGGCTGGGCCAAGATAGTAGAGGTTGCTACTGGTCACGGGTTTCAGCTTGGAGAGTCTAGTCCAAGGCTACTCGTTTTAGCTTGGAGAGGCTAGTCAAATACTACTTGCAGCTTGGAGAGGCTAGATCAAGACTACTTGCAGCTTGAAGAGGTTGGGGCAAGACTACTTTTAACGTGACAGTAGAAGTTGCTATTGGTCATGGGTTTCAACTTGAAGAGGCTGGTGAAAAACTACTCAATCTGTGGCAACAGGTGATTTCTGAAGGTCACAGATGAGAGTTGAGAAGGCTAATGTAAAGACTATTCATTTGCTCTTTCTCTGGTTGAGAAAGATGTTATTAGTGGAACCTTAACATTTGTTGAGTACTGGATGTAGGCAGTTTGGCCAAACCAGTATAAAAATACTTTTGTCTCATCTTTCTCTCCTATATCTTCTTTAATCTTCTCTGTTGCGCCTTGTTATTCGTTTATACACAGAACAAATATTCTTATCATTCTGTCATTTATTTCTTGATGAATGTTTATTAACAATACTTCAGAAATCTACTTTCTGAAACCACTAACTACATTTCCTTTGCACTATAAGTTTCAAACTTGATAGTATTTGTTTTCTGGTGTTTCAAAAATGCAAAAAAAAAAAAAATATGCATGATTCAACCTCCCCTTCTTGTACACATTTCCACCTACAAAAACAACCACTTGTGGTTGTGACAGATGATGATGAGGTAACGCGTGAAGCAATTAGAAGGGTGTTCCCTACGACCGCGCATTGGCTGTGTCCTTAGCACTTGCAAACGAATGCTACAGCTAACCACGACTGTTGAGGTCTTCGGTGCCCAAATGTTGCCGGGAAAATCGTCGGCAATCTTGGTCCTCTGCCTCTTCCCAATGCAGAAATAGCAACTTTTCATCTACAAGCACGTGGTGTGTTCCACTATTGCTGGCGACCACAACCTGCTAGCTGTCATCCACATCACGATGTCTTTCAATACAACCTGCCTTTGTATCATGGCATGATGGTGATTAATCTGTTCAAACGGTGGCCAAAAGAGGAATCAGATGTACAAGCTCGGGTCATTGCCACCGTTTTGCCTTTTTGCTAAGGTTGAATGGGTACATGGAGAGGGTGGAGAACTAGTGGACTTCAACACATGAGAGCATTTTGAAATTATCCTGGTCAATAACACTTACTTGATGTCTCCATGTGTCCTCCCCTTCATATGCCACATACCCACTTCACTATTCCTTGTCAACCACGCTAGAACACACTTTATTTTAAAAATCTTGTCAGACATGAGGCCTCACACACCTGAAACAATTTTTGAGGTCTATTGACCAGTAATGATAATGATTATATCGTTTCCTATAAAAAAAAATAATTTCCCTTTTTAATGATGTGTTACATGCATATTCTATTTCTTAGTTACGTAATCTTATTTGATCTTAATTGTATACTAAAATATATATTTTATGAGCAAATACAAATTTAGCAATACATTATACATTACTGATTATAAGAGAACTATGTGGAACTTGTGCCAGTACAAGAGTAATAATGTTATGTTTGGTCGTAGCAAGGCATGAAAAAAGATAAAAAAGAGCCACATTTGGCCAAACCGTGTGACTTCCACCATATTTTGGCCCTTATGAAATAAATAGACTATAGAGAAGTACAGGTGACTACTCACTGTCTGAAAATTTTTTAGGAAATGAAGGAGTCGCTGGCTGATGCATATATTTCAAAACTGCAAATTAAATTTGGCAGAGAGGCAGGTCACATAATCAATTTGAACTGAGGTCAATATTTGTTTTCTATTCATTATCTTCATGATGTAAGAAATATTCTTGTATGCACCTGGAGGAATAGCCATTCTTCCTCAACAATTATTTGACCATGAAATATTTATGTGGAACCCATATGTAAGTACAAAATTCAGAAAATATGTGATGTATATAGTTGGTGGACGAACAAAATCCTTCCTCTATGAAGTAAGGAAGAATTGCTTTTTTTAACTTTTTCCATTCAGTGTCTGAATAACTGACAATGCACAGATACTTGTTCTTACTTTTATTTGTTAGCCGAATTCGTCACAATGCATACTCCTTCTATTTATCTTTCTTTTTTTTGTAACATTTCGACTTGTCCTAATCCCCGAATGCTATAATCATGGAAAATCCAAAATTGGACTTCTTTCATGTGGATAGCCTCATTTTGTTTTCATGACTTCATCCTTACATATGAGTTTTGCAGATTTTATTTATTCTACATCTTAGTGATGGGCCTCTAATCACAACATTTCATGCAAAATGACACACCTTCATTTGTAGAAGTTATTGAGTGAGATCCTAGCCACATGGAATAACCACTGAGCCATTCTGTTACTCCCAATTTACACGGGAGTTCTTTTTGCAACACCCTAATATTCAACTCAACACACCTAGGATGTATTCAAGTTGACTATTAATTGTTACTCTCTTTTTTTCAGTTCTTAATTTTAGTTTATTTAAAATACTTAGCGAAAATATGGGTAAATTCTTTTCTTTGGAACTTAAAATGAAAAAATGAGCCGACCATGCCAAAAGAGCTACATCATATGTTGCGCATAATAAAAACAATCTGAAGCACATCATGACAAGAACTAATTACCAAATCATAAGCATAACATAACATCATGGGGGCATAAATTAATAACACCAAAGGTTCCATAATACATGTCATAATACAAATACTTAATATAGTAGCATAAAGCTCACCAATTAAAGGTTGAGCAGCACAGGGATTCAAAAGCTAAACATAACTAAAATATAGCTAACCAATCACAAGTACACATCTACTAGAAACTAGGATGCGAGCATGTACGTAGGCAAGATAACTCCTAAGCGTCATAAACGGGAAAGCCTATGTCTCTGCTTCCGCTGCGCCTCTCTGATCTCAACCCTCGTGCAATTCCCATGCTGGCATTTCAAGGTAGGCAATGGATATCGTCATCAACTTGTTCTGAAAATGAAGATGGAAAGAAAGGGAGGGAATGAGCAACTTATAAAAGAATCTTAGTAGGGAACCCATTTCCATGCACGTGACATCATCATCGTCCTCAGAAACCTCGGGTTAAATTATGAAATAATGAGTATGCAAAGAGTTCAATTATTAAGTTTTAAAAACATAATTTATCGAGGCCCATTCATTTTAACATGCTTCTTAAATGTTATGAATACATCATACCTCATCATAAAATGCATGTCAATGTAAAGGGTAACATAAGATATACAACATAATGATGCTCATGAAACTCAGCAAACATATCATGGATTACTGTATCTTATCTTTTAGGTGACTTAAACTGTTCTTTTACTTTCCTTGAGGCCACCCTATTACTCTCCCTTTTGAGAGTTCTAGGTTATGAGCTCACACCTTACTAATCGTTACTAGCGTAATCTTATCCCTTTTGATAAGTTAAATTCTCGACTCTTAAGATACAGGATATAGGGCATTAGGATCACCTTTCATAACCTTTAATTCAAGGAGTCTAAAGGATCACTTCCTTGGATCACCTTCCATAACCATTAATTCCTTGAGTCTGAAGGATCCCCATATTGGATCACCTCTCATAACTTTTAATTCGAGGAGTCTGGAGGATCATTTCCATGTGTCTTATGTCACCTTAAAAAAATTAGGCATGTTACATGAAGATGCAAAGTAGTTCATAACATGTTTCGTGTCATGGAATTTTCATAATCATGCATCTCAATATTTATATAAGGATGTTCAACATTTGTTGCAAATGCCTTCAAATAAATTTCTAAACTCAAAGAAATATGCTCATAGTTCAAGAACAGTCATGTAATATCATAAATTCATGTTATACAAAATCATAGATTCATGGCATACGAGGTCATAGATTCATGTTATACAAGATCATAGACTCATGGCATACGAGATCAGATTCATGTTATACAAGTAGAGAAAATACTTTCTTTGAAATTAAAACATTTTTGTAAAGGTAAATGCCCATAGATTCAAGATTACTTGTGTAAGTTGAAAGAGTTAAGTCTTGAGCCTTAGGTATTTAGGTGATGACCTAAACATAAACATGCTAATGCAAGTTTCCTTTTAATCTTATCATTATAAAGTGATGCAAGGAAAAGTAAATGTGCAAGGCTTGAAAATAAACATGAGAATGCAAGTTCATTCTTAATCTTTAAGTTTAGATGATGGCTTGAAACATAAACATGCAAGACAAGAAATATAAACATGAAATGCAAGTTCATTTCTTATCTTAAAGCTTTAGGTGGTAACTTGAAAATAGATATGATATGCAAGTTCAATTCTTTATTTTAGTGCTTTATGCCCCTTAGAGTATTCACTCTAAATCAACAATCAACTTTAAGGTTGAAATAGATAAGCTTCGAGATTAATTATTTAGGTGATAGCAAAGAAATATAAACATGAATGCAAGGCTTAAATACAAATATGCAATGCAAGGACTTGAAATATAAATATGAATGCAATCCATTTATTATCTCTTTGAGTCCTAGGCTCAAGACCACCATTTCACTCTCTTTAAAATAATATAGTATCTTTATTTGCTAAAAAGAACCCTTTCTTTTAAAAAAAAAAGCGAAACCTTCAAGCTTTAGAGGTCAAATAAATGATGGTTTCACATCCAACACCCAAAATCCTCATCATCAAGCCATGGTTTCTTCATTATGTAGGCCATCAAGGCCGAAAGCAAAGAGGAAAGAAAAGGAAAATGAACCGAAAAAGAGAAAGAGGAAGGAAGAATCAACATTGTAACATTTCAAACGAAGAGTAAAACAAAAGCAAAGAATAGCATTCTTTACACAACTCCCTACCTAGAATGTGTTTCTTTGAAAGAGAGTTTGATCTTGGAAAAAGGAGTAGAGGAAGAAGAAAGGAGAAGAAGAACTCTTTGAGATGAAAAAAAAAGAGCTTGGAGTTGTAAGAGAAATGAGCAAAAGGCCTCGTGTGGAACTCCCTTGTATTTATAGAAAATTTTCAACATGAGAGGGAGTGAGGGGGAGGGTGACTGACGATCTTTGGGAGGGAAAGAAAGAGAAAATATCTCTCTTCACGGTATGGTGTAGGGATGGTTTAAGGTATGGTTCAAGGTATGGGCTCTTTGAGTGTGTAAGTGACTAAGTCATAACATTTGTTCAGGTAAATCACACAAACACTCTCTCATGAAAACAACCAAAGGTAATTATTGTTAATGGAAAAAGGATCTCAGTGGAGCTCGGCCAAGGGGAGAGCAAAGCTTGGCCAAGAGAAAACAGAGCTCGACCAAAGTTTGAAGGATGAGCTCGACCATGAGATGGCAGAGCTCGGTCATGAGGTAGCAGAGCTCGGCCATGTAGAGCTTAGCCATGAGGTAGCAGAGCTCGACCGTGAGGTGGCGGACCTCAGCCATGAGGTAAAGGTAGCAGATCTCAACCATGAGATGGTAGAGATACATACATTTGACCTAACTATGTTTAGATGCCGAAAGCTTGTGAAAACAACGTCCCAAACTCCCAAGGTTCGGTCGATAACTAATCCCATATTTAAATTACGGCAAAGGTACTCCGGTAATTTCATGCGTAGAAACCCAAAAATGAGATGCTTCTACTCTATAAACACACATAATCCCATTCAATATCAAAGCAGTCCCCTCGAGGATGGCCAAGGTCAACTATCCTTATTTTCCCGATAAAAATGACCCCAGGAGCATTTTGGTCATTTGTGCATGGGAAAATCGGGGCGTTACACTCTTCTTCTTCTACAAGCACTACATTCCACTATTGCGACTCTATTTTTTACTCGAAAGTAGAGTAAAAGAAAAACCACTTGTTGCTATTTAAATTGTGTTGTACCATCATAGTAATAAAAAACTTAATTTATTAATAAATCTTTTACAAAAGTTAATTCTTTTTATACTACTTTTTTATTCCATGCAGGTTTATTTCATTTAAATTTTTCAAATTTATTAGAAACTATATTTTCAAGTTATGTTACTTATACATGTATTTTTTAGTATTGATATTTTGATTTTATCCTATATTTAACTCCATTTTATGTTTAATTTTTTCCTTAAACTTATATGACCGTGTGTTAATTTTATCATTATCAAAATTTCATTTTATTTATTCATTCCTGTGGAATATGTCACAATGATTTATTTTAGTGTTTGTTTTTTGTTAAGTCATTGTATTTTTTTTTTTTTGGTTAAAGGTTATAAATTTAGTCATCATTATGTATTTAATTTTTTATCTTTATTCTTGTTCCAATAAGTTCCAATAGGTACTAATCATCTCACTTCGTCTACTAAAAATAACAATTTTAAATCTAATTTCAAATTAATAGATCATTCATTTATAAATATTTTTCAAAATTTATAAATATATTTGTTATATTAATTTTAATTGAAACAATTTATCAATAAGAAATAATACTAAATTATTAACCAGATAGTATATCAGTAGTACTATTTTCCAAAAAATATTATAACAAATTTCCTTTTTCTTTGCGCTAATTTGGTGGGCAAAATTAGCTTTTAAAATGTCATAGGATTTTTCATCTCTGAGTATCCTACTTTAATCTACACTCAAAAACTGTTTACTTTTTATTATTCTATTTGAATAAAAGTTGAATTATTTTTTTTGTAAATGTATAGTGTGTTTTTGTAGCACTTTAGATAAAATTTGAGTAATAACCCATTCAATTAAACGAAAAAGGAAAAAAATGAAGTTATTTTTCTTAGCTATTTTTCTCAAAGAGCATTACAAATCAAATAAATATATATCGTACAATGGATTTCATTTTTAAATTTTATGAAAAAAATTTATTATGTTTTTTGATAAAATTAATTCATCAAAATTTGTTTGTCAAAAGTGCTTTTAACGTAAAAAAAAATTTATGTTTGAATCTTTACTTAATAGTAAGTTAATTAAAAATATTACTTGAATACTGAAAATTAAAATTACTTTTAGATTAAAAAAATTATTAAAGGAGTTTGATTTTATTTAATATGTTAAGATAAATATTAATTTTTCTAGAGTTAAACTTGCTTACCACTTGCTGTATCATTATTGGTAATATAATGCTAATAACTTTTAAAATGTCAAATTTTGTTTATTTTATGATTTACTTTTTAGGTTAAATACTACCCCGTACGTTACACGGCTTAATAGGCTAGTTCTTTACAATGCCCCTTGTTTTTTTTCAAGATAATTCAGTTTGTCCAAATTGTTGACAATGCAAACTGGCTTTTCCAAATATTTTTAATTTGCTATCTTCCTAACGCAGTTTTTCTGCACAAGGTCATAAATTAATTATCTCTCACAATGAAGGGCTGCTACCATGAATATGTGTTCCAAGTAATGAATATAGCATCACTGATTAGAAGAGGACTATGTGGAGCCTTGCACCACCATTAGAGTAATAATGTCAGGTTTGACTATAGCCAGCCATGAAGGAAAAAGATAAAAGAGAGACATGTGGCAACTATATCCCATTCGAGGTGACGATACTCTAGAGAACTGAAGGTGACCACTTACTGTGTGAAAATTTATCAAGAAATGGAGAAATTGCTGCCTCGATGTAGTACTTTCAAAGCTTCACAGTAACTGTGGTAGAGATGCAAGTGTGAAAATCAATTCAGTGACCAAATCAATTTGAAGTAAGCTCAGTATCTATTCTTATCCCTTAGCTTGGCCTTTATAAATGAGCTAGCAGGGAAATCTTTTATACAAAACCAGCAAATGCATAGGTGAGAGATATTCTAAAAGCCAGTTTTATTACTTTTGAAAGAAGGTTGTCAATTAAAAAAATCCTAGAAGACACGATGAAATCATGGATCCTGCTAATCATATTGCTGAACAAGTTATTAATGAAAATGTATGAAGGAATTTATTTTGTTAATACATTAGAATATATATTCAATTTCCTATGCCTTTTCCTCTATTTTAGGTAAATTTACATAATAACATCATTAATTGGTAATTGGTATTAATTTTATTATTGTAGCAATTAATTGCTACATTTTTACCCATTCATTATCACCTCCATATAATACCATCAAAGATTGATCGTGTTATTGGTTAATTTGCATCAACTAGTTCCTTCTGAGAAATAAAAACTACACATCTTGTTTTGAAGTTGATTTGTGTTTCAGTTTTTGTAAACTTAAATTCATATCACCCAAGATCAACTCAATATAATGTGCTATTCACTTTGTAATCATTAGTAAAATAATATTTAAATGGTTACTTTTATTTCCATCCAAATAACAAAATGTACATTTTACATGTTTTTTATTTTATTTTGAAAACAGAGACAAAGAAAGCTACGTACTCGTGGTTTGATAATGGACCCACCAAGAAACGAGATTCATGGTATACTAGAAAGTGCTGGATTCTTGAATGTTTCACAGATATGTAGGGTCAATATTAACAAATCTCTAATATCCACACTAGTAGAAAAATGGAGACCCCAAACACATATATTCCATTTTCCATGTGGAGAATGCACTATCACATTGGAAGATGTCTTAGTGCTTCTTGGGCTTCCAGTTGAAGGTTTTCCGGTCACTGGCTTTACATGTGAAGATTTTGTAGAGTTATGACAAGCATGTTATACATTTCTTGGTGGGTGCCCTGCTTCCATTAAAGGAGGCGCAATTAAATTAACGTGGTTAGAACAACATCTAATTTAGAAATGTATGTACACGGATATATTCTGGCCTTCCTAAGCAATTGTATACTGCCTGATAAGAGTAAGGAAACAGTGCATGGGAAATATCTGACACTGTTAATTGATCTGAGCCAAATAGGGCAATATAGTTTGGGTTTGGCATGCCTAGCTATGCTTCTCGAAATTTACGTCTAGCTATAGTACATATTGCTTATAATATAGGTAGACGCCTAATATTGTTACAAACATGGGCATGGTATAGGCTCCCATATTTCACTCCAATACCACTAGACCCGATCAGCTTCCCACTTGCAGCTAGGTAAAAAATGTATGAAAAAATTTTTTTTATGAAATTTTTGACCATGTTCATTAATTAATATATTCTTTGACAGATGGAGAAAGCCAAGGTATCCACCAAATAAAGGAATAACAAGGCTTAAGATATTGCGACTTCTATTAGATTAGATGGAAGATAATCAGGTACCATTTAATAACTTTGTATAGTGTCAATTCCAGGTTGCGGCTTAGGTTATTTGAATGTTTAATATTTTACTATTGCAGGTTGTCTAGCAACCGTACAACCATCCTCAACTTTATGCCATCATTCCATGCGCATTATCAAGCCCACATACTCCTCCGTATGTTAATCCACTTATTTGTTTTGAAACTCTAAAGTGGCATCCGGCTGATCGAGTTATTCGACAGTATGGGCTTGTCCAAACAATTCCTTAGTTTTCTCCCTGTCTTGAGGGTTATCATAACAAGGATTTGAGAGGACACCCTGATCCCACTAATTGGTGTCTCATTCATGAACCATGGGTGCAAATGTGGATGAATAGACACATTCATGTGGTTCAAGGAGGCCCACTTAGTGATTATCAGCCAACGCAGCAATATTGGTCATGGTATTATCAATAATTATCCCCTCGCCCATTGTCACAAATGGATGAGCAGGGATCATCACCATCACTGCCACCAGCACAACCCCCGTAGGCGTCGTCTCATCTTCATCATACCTATCAAATGCAACCCATTGACCTATGACAAGCTCACACTTCTCATGAGCATTCTTCATCTACTCAAAGTAGTGGGAAAGAATTCGATTCGCCTGGAAACACTGAATTCACAAAGATTCTTGCAGGAACTTCAAGAGGAACAATTGGTCACGAAGGAGGAAAAGGTCAGGGCAAAGAAGAAGGTGAGGGTGGATCAAGTATAGCTGACACATTTGTATAAGGATTAGATCAAGGTGGGGGATGTGTGGCTAGCGGAGCTGAGAGTGGATATTCATTAAGACGCAATTGACAGCTATCAGCTCCATATAGATTGTCAGCAATGTATGGACAACAAAAGGGCAAGGGAAAATTACATCAAGGGGGTGAAAATCATGTGCTTTTACATTTTAAAAAAAAGTAGTTTTTTTTTTACCATTGTCACCTTCGTACATTTAAGGGGATCTCTTATATTAGTTATCTATATGTGTTATTATCTTTCTTTGGCATTAACATATCGAATGAGAAACTAATATTTACGTACACTTACATGTGACAACGGATCTCTTAATTTACTTGGCACATACGATAGAGGAATACCCGTACTTAGGACAATTGGTCCTTTCAATTGTCTTCTCCATTGACTATGGTGCCACATCAAACTATTAGATAACATACTACTGTGGTCTTTGCGCTTTACTATAATATAATTTGTATTCATATATTAACTCATGATAATATAGTTATTTCAACTTAAATTTTTAGATTGAATCAACCTAAAATTATATAAATAAATTGATATAAATATATATATGTGTGTGTGTGTGTGTGCGTGCGTGTGTGTGTGTGTGTGTGTGTAAAATTAACCACAACCTATGTTTACATTTACAAAAAAAAAAAAAAACCTTTAGGGGGTATAACACTTTTTTTTATATAGATATATATGTCATATTTTGTAAACCTTAAACTATATACCGAAGATTTTTCAAAGTGTACATATAAAAAAAGTATTATATTTATATTATATAATTTGTAATATTAATTTTTTGCATATACAAGGAAAACTCAGTGGCCAATAACTATTTTTTTATATAAAACCTATTTACTTTACACAAAATATATAATATCTTTATTGTACATAATAAATATACATATTTTATGGTTTAAAATTTTTTGTATCACGTAAATAATATTATGTTTAAAGGATTTACATTATTATATGAATTATGTTATTTAATTTAACATTGTTTTGCAGATTTATAGAGACTTTTATTTATTTAAATAATGTTCGTGTGTGTACAAAATAGAGTCTATTATGCAATTGGCACACAAAAGCCAGCAATTGAACGTCTGTACTAAACCTTTTATGTTATGATATTATTAACTAAACTTACAATTAAACGTTTCATAGTAAAACTTAACGTATTAATTGATATTATTTTTCTTTGGCCCAAAAAATTATTATTGATTACAATTTTCAAATTTACCACAATTTGACCCTTATTTATCAACCTAATATGATTTTAAGTTTTTTCAAATTATCCTTAAAAAAAATAAATTCATGCTGTAAGGTTATTGAAAACTCTTTTTGTTCCTTTTTTAAGCTTAATATATGAATAAAATTTATACAAAATTTCTCATATTTTTTAAACAATGTTATTATTGAAGGCATAAAGGCAATTATTGACTTAGCACTTGGAGATCAGTTAAGAAAGCTCTTTGTTACATTATTAGTGATAAAGACAATGACCATGCCACAAATTATATAATAGCATGCTTAGCAACTTTAACAACATGAAATTTTATATGACTAGCATGAAGTACATTAACGAGTTAATAAAAGTTTTAAATTATAATTTAAATTTTTAATCAATAAATTTGATATTATTTAGATTAATTTTAAAGACCAATATTGCATTTTTTAGAATACGTTGACAGTTTCATATTATCATAATAGCGAAGTTTTGTTTTGTTTATCCTTATATCCCAATATCATAGCTAAAGAATATTTCTTTAATTGAAATTAAAAAGTTATTTACTTTAAATCAAAGGTATCTGAAAGAGTTTAAATCCATATCATGTCCAAATGATTCTCTACTCAATTAATTTCACCTAACTCTTCGCTAAAGACCTACAATATGATAGAAAGCAGTTATATGATGCTATTAATAGATACTTATCTTTAATCAATAAAATTAAGAAGATAACTTATAATAATATAATCAACTCAACAACTATTGAGAACTGAGGTTTTTTTTTTTTGTATATGGTTATGGAGGAAACTCAAAACATTCATTTCGATAATATTGACCAAGATGATACGGAAGGAAATGAGGTGTAATTAAAATAATGTAAATTAAATTTAGTCATTTTTTTAATTTACAAAGTATATTGCTATATTTTCTAAATAAAATATTTTAATTTACAAAAAAGATGTAAATGGATAACATGATTAACAAAATCGTCGAAGTGGGTACCCACGATGATTATCTTAAAAAAGATAAAAATGTGAATAGATTTAGTCTTCGCGAGGGTAGGCACAGAGTCATCGAGATAGGGACAAATAATGAGGTGTCTGGCCCATGGGAATCAGACAGTTTCTCAGTTATATAAATTATTTATTTATATACATATGTCCATAGAAGAAAATCTTAGCACACATTTTTTTTAATTATATTTACATGAATTTACATTATATATGTATTTCCATTTTAAATTTGGATTATATCGCATTAGTACTTGTTATTCCATTCATTTCAACATATCCGTCAATTTTCGACACATACAGATATTAAGAAAGGTAATCGAGTAAACTATAGTGAATATACTAATGGATCCCTACATTTTAATTAATATAGCACACTAATACTAAATGGAATGAATTGAAAATTTGAAATTAATTTGGGGTAGTATTCCAAGAATAAATTAATGCTGTATCGAAACGCGAAATTGATAGCTATTTTGAAATATGAAGTTGTTTGAGAGTAGATAGATATTCTAAACAGGAATGAATATTATGCATATTTAGGTTTTAAATATTAAGATACTTTACTATTTATTATACCATTACTTTAGTAAATCCGAAAATGCCCTATACGAACTCAAATCATCATGAGAAATAGGGAATATGGACATGTCACCGAGATGAGAATAGGAACATATGGACAACATTCTACATGTGTGTAGGAAGCATATCGCCTCTCTCATAGATACCAATCGTTATCCATATTAATAGTGTAGGATATTGTAAAAATATTCACTTATTTTTTTTCATTGTTCAGCAATTTCAACAATCGAAACCTGCAACCTTTTCATAAAGAAGGTTTTTTATTGTTAGTTAAGGTTATCTATCAATATTTTCTCAACCTTTTAAACATAATATATAAAATAAGATATAAAATAAAACGACTCATTTTAGATCCATACTCATTTATATGTCGCTAGTCTATTTACTTATTTAATCATTTACTTATTTTCAAATAAGTTTATATATTTAAATTTCTAAAAGATGTATTTAAGTGAAATATTAGCTATTTTCAATAATCGTCAATTTTTTTTATTATCATTTCCTGCATTGCACAAGTTAAATAATTAGTATTTCATTAAATTAATGCTTAGATGAAGAGGCTTCTATCGTACACCAAAAACTCCTTCAACATTACTACTACCAAGTGCATGTATACAATCCACCGTTATTTTACCACAAATCAACATGTAATTATACAACACATTACTTCAACATTTTAAGTGTACTAATTGACCCAAATAATATAACCATTTAATACACAAAAACATTGAATATATTATTTACAAAAGTTAGTAATGACTGAAAAAATTAATTTTGCTGTGTTTATATAAATCAAATTATACAAAATTTAAAAATATAATTACTTGAATATTTTTCTCATTTTATATTGATTGTTAAATTATGTTTCTCAAAATCAATAAAATGCATGAAATTTAATATTAACATACATTATTTACTTATAATTATCTAAACTTGAATGTATTGCCATTAAATGACTTACATATGATGACCTATGTGTATCTATAATTTTAAGTGAGTTTAGTTAAAATATTAAAACAATAATTGTCAAATTATAAAATTGAGTTAACACTTACCTATGTTTTTATGGTGATTATTTATATGTGTTTAGTTGTGTCACATAAAATTTTCCCAACATGATATATATGTTGACTAAGGTGTCAAAGGTGGTCAAAGCCAAAGATGGTCAAAGCCTTCAGTGCTCAAGGTAATGTGACTATGTGAGGGCATGACATGTGTCCTTTATGAATTGAATTCAAACTAACCAATTCTAAAAAAAATAAATAGAAATAAAAATAAAACATATAAAAAAATAAAATAAAAAATATGTTTTTAATTTACTGAATAAAAATAGAAAAAAATAAAAATAAATGAATTGAAAAAATAGAAAAAATAAAACATATGATTTGACTTCGAACTAACCAATTCTAAAAAAAATAAATAAAAAACTTACTGCTCATTACTTTTTAATTTTTATTTTTATTTATTAATGCAATGAACAGTAAGTTTTTCTTTTTTCAATTTTTATTTTATTTATTTTTTATATGTCTTATTTTATTTCTATTTATTTTTTCAGAATTGGTTAGTTCGAATTCAATTGAATGAACAATACTTTTTATTTTTTAATTTTACTTATTTTTTAAAATATTAGTTATCCTAAATTCAATTGAATGATAAGTACTTCGCCTCTTTTTCCAAAGTTTTTTTTTATCATTTTTATTAGTTTTTTTTCTTAGACTTCGGTTATTCTGAATTCATGGTAATAAATAGTTCTTTTTTAATTTTTTCAATTTTTTTAATTTTTAATTTTTAATTTTTTTACTTTTTTATTTTTATTTTATTTATTTGTTTTCCAGCATTAGTAAGTCCAAATTTAGTGTCATGAATAGTAAGTTTTTTCTTTTTCAATTTTTATTTTATTTATTTTTTATATGTTTTATTTTTATTTCTATTTATTTTTTCAGAATTGGTTAATTGGAATTCAATCCATAGGAGACACACACATGCCCTCGTATTGATTATTAAATGTTTCATTTTATTGGATTTATTTTATTATACTATAGATCCATAATTATGTTACAAAAGTTGTCAGTAATGAACATTTTCATAAACTTGATGCGTGACGTTGCATTGATTAATTTAAAAACCCTATTGTTATATTATAGTTAATTTTTAATTATTATTCCAATTTTCTTGCAAAAATAATATAACTAAAAATAATTTATAAAAATATTTTCTGTTGCTGTGCACGCCACGACTATTAACTATACAATTTTATACAAGTATAAAACATAACATAATTATATTTTATTTTTGGATATCGTGAACCCTGTTTACCCAACAGACCGCCGACCATACCATTACCATTTCATGGATTATGTTACCTAAACTAGTTCGCTACAGGTGATTTGTTTTTTTTCACATATTTTCATTGAATACAGACTATCCGAATAAAGTTGGTGCTACAATGTCATAATCTTTTTTGCCCTTTTTTTTGAATGTTCCAAATTATGTGAACTCCTTTCTTTTTCTTTACATATTTTTTTCCGTCATTATTGGTTTTAAATATTTTTCCTTTCTCATCTTGAATTTGAGTATTCCAGTTTTGTTCATATTTCTTTCAGTTTAATCGACGTTCTATTCTTTTTTTTTCACTTCAATTCGGATGATTACACTCATAACTCTATTCAAGAATTGGGAAAGTCTGCATTCTATTCAACACGCTTTACATGTTATTTCAAATTTTGCCTTACAACATATAATCCCAACAATTTAAACAACTACTAAAATCAATTTTAACCAAGGCGAAAACCCTTTCCACCTTCTCACATTCATCGTACGCTTTCACGATTCCCATGCACCACTTCATTTTCTCCATCAACAAACACATGATGCACCTGCTCTTTCCCTGGTGAGTGTGCCTAACATTTTTACCTTGACGGTGTTTCTTTTCTCCATGTTTTCCCGTATTTCTGTCCACTTTTACCAGAGTAGCCCTGTCAGTCATTGAAGGTTTTTATTGTGTATTTATGAAATAAAGTTTTCCACGGCCTTACCAAATTTTGGTGAATAGATATCCAGATTTACATTGTTGCAATAGTTTTTAAAAGGTTGAACCTCTTTTCGTAATACTTTTGCCAATGCTGCTCAACCCAATCGTTTTGAATATCTGCTTGTGCACCTTATTATTACTTTTATACTCGTCAAAAGTTTCAACTTTTGTTTTCTTCTAAACGTAAAGCATCGTTGTTGTATTCATAACAGACTACTACTTTTTTTCTCGCCAAGTCTTTCCTCTGCTTAAATACAAAACATTTCTTCATCTACTTTCGTGTTATGCATATCCAAAACTATTATTTAAAAATTTGGTATGCTATGTAAATATCTACCCTTGGGTTTTCCATTCGACAATGCATCTAGCAATTTTATATATTTTGCACATCCTCGCGTCGTATATTAACAAACTAGGGAAAAAATGTTACTGTTTAGATTTGTAGCCGCCTCGCGTAGTTTTGTCACATTACCTTCTGTATATGCCATTTTTTCAAATTTGATTGATGGAAAATGTTGGTTACAAATATTCTGACTTGACAATTTACAAAAATGATTAAGTGAATTTAATCCTCCACTTTTAACTCATATTTTTTGACTTCCCAATGAAAAAGATGCCTGGTGGTCATCAACGCCATCCCATATTACCCAACTCATTTATGAAAATCATTTTTCAACCTGACCTAAACCGCTGTATAAGCACTATTACCACTTTTATTTCACTGTAAATTTGATATATGTAAATGTTTCCACTAACATTTAGTTTCATTCATACAAAAACAATTGCCAATTACCTTCACCAAAGTACACACTGACCATCTACCCAATGAAGTTATACTTACCACACCAAATCACAACAAAAGGTCACGCGTTCCGCGACACAAGGACACTTCTACTTTGAACAATGGTCAAATTTCCTCAACAATTACGACATCGACCTTCGTTATGTATTGGTATTCAATTTCAATACAGATATAACATTCAGTGTCATTGTAATGGCACCAAATGCCTTGAAAATCAACTATGCCAAGTTCGACCATATTATAAATGTCATCCTATTACCACTTACATCCCTTGCTCCATCTTCATCCCTAACACCATTGCCACCTCCATCACTAGAACGTGAAATGAAAAAATGTAGTCATTACCTTATATTTTTTGTCATGCACACTTAGTCTCCTAAAAACTACTTATGTGATATTGGTCTGCCAGTGTAAGGGAATATGCCGGCTAGGCCAATTAAAGCATTGGACTGGCCGGATGACCTGCAAACACAACAAATCGCTACTGCCTTCCAACGGCACATGACTTTTTTGTGATAAAGCTTTCCCCCTCGGCTCTTCAACATGGAAAGCTGGTACCTTTTCTCGCCATTTATTCATATTTTACCGCGTTGAATATGTTACTGATAGTACTAGAAGACTTAGGAAAGGGAAGGTTTGAATCAAGTCCTCTTTTTCTGCTTTCCTCAGAACTACACACTGGATGCACAGGTCGAAAAAATCTCAAGCAAAATAAATAGAACTGTTGAAAATCTAGTGAGTTATGAGATAAGTTATTCCTTTTTAATTTTAAATTCAGTGAGATAAATAAGTAAAATATAGAGAGGGATAGAAATACTTAGCACAAAGGGATTTATACTGGTTCGACTTCTAACTCTAAAGTCTACATCTAGTGCTCACCAAATTGTGAGCTTTCCACTAATCGCCAAATATACTTTTTACAGAACTTTCATGAAATTCAACTCAAATTCCTAGTACCTCTACTATTTGAGTCACTCACTTTGAGGCTTTTATCACTCAAACAAATTTTCTCAAAATACAAATTTCAAAATCTCATGCTAACAAAAAAAGCTCCTGTATAGAGGAATACACAAATTTTGAATATAGAGAAGAGCCTCAATGGATCAATGCTTCATGGTCTACTTCTATATACTTTAGGTCAGTATATAGTCTTCTCAGATGATGGACAATTCTTTCTATATTTTGTTTCCAACGGTTGCATTGTAGACTTAATTTGTTGACCCCATTACTTGGATAGATTGCTTCTGTTTTGGGTAATATGTAATTCAGCTTCAGAGTTTCCTCTTCTATTTGATTGATTCTGATTGGTGTGCTCTTGTAGTGTATCAGATAGTCTTCCTTTTGGTTCTAATTGACATTCATTAAATGACTCAAATTGCTGCAGCACAACATTCCTTTTTCACATATTGTATCTTTCAATGACACATCATATATATATATATATATATATATATATATATATATATTCCCGTTTAAAAATAAAAGCATATACTTTTTAAATCTTTTCTTTATTAAGAGAGAATCACTCACAATGTCAGGTGTAAAAAAATTACTTATTCATTCCTTTTGTGCCGCAAATTTATTTATTTGCACAAATCTTTTCTACCCACAATATATATATGTCATCACTGATAATATGTCATCAACATTTAGTACTTTTAAGTCAACAATTACTAACTTTCATTGCACGATTTTGCATATTAATCTACCAAAATTCTGTGACACAAACCAGAAAAGATATCAGGTAGTTGCCATGCATGGTGACCGCGAGTGGAACATATGGTGCACCAAGTATGATAACTGGGACAAAGTGATGTTTGAAGATGGTTAGCAGATCTTTGTATCCGACAATCAGTTGGGGGTTGATGACATCTGCATCTTCGAGCTGCTTAATGCCAGGATTCCTATGTTGAGGTTCATGTCTATCATGAAGTCAACTGATTGGGTTTCTATATTCAAATCAATTCCTTACCAAAACAGTTTCTTTCCAAAATTTATTCATATTAGAGCCTTGACCTAATTGCGTTGCCAATTTCAATCCAAGTGATCACAATTCCGAAATAGGTACTTCCTATATGTAGGACTATATTCTTTCCAATGTGCATGCAATTTCTATTTTCGGCTGTTTAAAATTGTGCTTTCACTTTCCCCCGTCCAATTTGGGTTCAAACTACTTGCTTCCAATGGGATGTTTACTTTTTTCCATTACACCCATACTTTCTACTCGCTCAATATCACTACTAAAATTACCGCACTACTGTTGATTTTGCTTTCTACATCTATATCAAATTTGTGTTACAAAAAGTCTAGGAATGCTCTATTATATGTTATTTTTATCACGGTAGCTATCAATATGTTTATCGTGTTTGGGTACCCTGTACACCGCATGCCCTTTCTTTTATTGACATCTGTATTTTTTTGTATTCATCTTTTTTATACCCACTATTTGCCAACAATCTGCTTCCGTTTCTTTCCTAATCATGACAAGGCAGTCAACATATCATTTGTTTGCCCTACTATTTTCCTAACTACTCATTTGATGGTTACTTTATATTCTTCCCGATGCTCAGACACTATATAGTCCAAATTTTTCAACAGTTCAACTAGTAATATTTTTGTGGATTTGAAAAGATAGTAGGAAATTAAATTTCATAATTCTTCTCTTTTAATGGTAAGAGTCAGGGAAAACAAATAGTTTTTGTTTATCATATCCATCTAATTTGTCGACTTTTGAAAATATTTTTGCAAACTAAATATGGACAACTTATATTTAGGTCCGATTTGGTGTTTGCCTATTATTTTCACCACTGATCTAGTTGACTTAAATGGACAAAGAGAAATTATCCTAACAGAATAAATCATATTTATT
This sequence comes from Dalbergia cochinchinensis, assembly GCA_031216125.1. Lineage (NCBI taxonomy): Eukaryota > Viridiplantae > Streptophyta > Magnoliopsida > Fabales > Fabaceae > Dalbergia > Dalbergia cochinchinensis. The sequence continues at coordinate 69,865,700 of CM062376.1, read as the reverse complement.
AGTATTCTATATACCTTTACGATAGTTTTATCCATTAGTGTAATATTTTCCACGTTGCAGCTAAAGCATTATAAATCATGACATATTTACCATTTCAACTGAATATATTTGGTCCATTTGCATAGTTATAAAACCTCATCCTCACTAATAATTATAATTAAAGCCATAATTACATTTCTTTAACCTATTTCTTTTAACCTTTCTTTACTGCAAATCCAATTACCTGTTAGGCTATAGCAATTGACTCATTAAATCAATGTGATTTCTAAATAGATTGGCGATCATCGTTTATTAGTTATTTGTATTGGTCAAATTCTAGAGGTCGATTGATCACTAGTAGAATTACCAGTAATTTATTACTGATAGCTATCAATGGGTTTAATATTTGGTCAATGATAATTGATTTCCAATCCTCGGAATACCTTGCACTAGTGCCTTATCTATTATTGCTATTATCTTTCAATTTAAATTATTACTTTAATTCTTAAAACCCCCAAATCTTTCCAACTAAGTATTGAAGCCTCTTGAGAGACAACCTAGGTTGTGCCCTTTATTACATTTTTGAAGCAACTTAGCACTTTATAAAATTTAATTTATTTGTGAGTCGCGATAACTCGCATCAAATTTTGGCGTCGTTGCCGGGGTGGCATTAAAACTTAGTTATATTTTTTTATTTTTTTAGTTTTTATTTTATTTTATTTTTATTAATTTATTTACTATTTTTTATTTTCTACAATTATCTTACTCTGCAATATATATATATATATATATATATATATGTTCCCTTGTATAAGATGTTCCCTGTCTATTGGAAATTTGATACCTCTTGATTCTGAAATTGAGAAAACTTTGAGAAAAATCAGGCAGGCAAAGCGTCAACAAGCAGAACCATCTGAGCATTTTGATCCTCTGTTTAGTGTTTCAGGAAATACAAGTGACATGAGAGATAGGAACAGGACACTCAGGGAGCTCACTACTCCTGATTTCACACAACAACCCTTGGCCATTACACACCCCAGGCTAGACAATGATTTTGAGCTTAAAGGGTACATGGTACATGCTCTGCCCAAGTTCTATGGGCTGTTTGGGGAAGATCCCCACTAACACTTGAAGAAGCTACACATGGTGTGTTCTGGTATGACCCCAATGGGGTAGAGATGGATGATGTTAAATTGAGAGCATTCCTTTTCTCCCTAGAGTGTGCTGCAGAAAACTGGTTCTTTAATTTTCCAGATGGGATTGTAAATAATTGGATGGGGATGAAGAGGCTTTTCTTAGAGAGGTATTTTCTTTCCTCTAGAATAGCTTTTATCAGAAAGGAGATCGTTGGAATTCGCCAGTAAGATGAAACTCTTCATGAGTATTGAGAATGTTTCAAGCTCCTCTGTGCAAGTTATCCCAATCATCAGATTCCAGAACAACTCCTCCTTCAGTACTTTTATGAGGGGTTGATACCTGTTGATAGATGTATGGTAAATGCTGTTGGTGGAGGGGCACTCTTAGATAAGACACTAGAAGAAGCCCGAGTATTGATTGAGAATATGGCTGCCAATTTTCAGCAATTTGGTTCTAGGGCAGCGACAACTACTAGAGGCCTTCATGAAATGAGCCAGACAGAGAACCCATTGTTGACCTAGACTTTACAGCAGCTTTCTAGCTTTATGAAGCAATTGATGGTGAGCTAGGCAAAAACTTCAGTGGTCCCTATGGTCTGTGGCATTTGCACCTCCATGGAACACCACACAGATATATGCCCAGCCCTCCAAGATGACTCAACCACTAAGGTAATAGTAACATACCCCTTTCAGAGTTAACCTCAGAATCAGGCAGGCTAGTTCCCATTTGGGAATACTTATAACTCCAGCTGGAAAAATCACCCCAATTTGAAGTGGGGAAATAATTCTCAACCACAGGGCCAACCCTTACAGCAGAAGTATTTGGCACCTCATCAGAGGCAACAGGCCCTTCCTGCACCTCCAACTTCATATCCCACCATGACTGAGATGATGAAGATGATGATGGAGCAAATGCAGGAAATTAGAAGAGAAAATACCCAGCTGAGAAAGGAGGTGACTCAGATGAAAATAGTCAAAGTCAGCAGGCCCCAGCTGCCCAGCTACCATCTCAACCAGTGCCTAATCCAAGAGGACATGTCTGTGCAATCACGCTGAGGTTTAGAACGAAAATCCCAGAAGTGACTAGGCTTGTCCAGGAAAAGGAGCAAGCTAAAAACAAGCCTGAAGAGCATTCGAGTAAGCACTGCGACAGTCAACTAGCGCTGCATACAGGATTTGAAAAAGCTCCAGAACTCCTCCCTCCATTGCCATTCCCACAAAGGATCTAACCTGAAAACTCTGCTACATCAAAATTGGATTCTGAAACTTGGGAAACATTTAAAAGGTGTAAGTAAACATACCTCTATTGGATGCAATCAAGAAAATTCCTAAATATGCAAAATTCTTGAGAGATCTATGCACCAATAGGAGGAGGACAAAAGGCAGTGGGGAGGATAAGGTGACTATGGGGGTCAATGCTTCCTCCATTATCAAGCCAAGCAATCTGCTAACCAAGTGCAAGGACCCAAGCACATTCTATATTCCTTGTACTATTGGGAACTTACACATCATTAGAGCCCTGGCTAGCCTTGGAGCAGACATTAATGTTATACCTAAATCACTTTACCAGTCGTTGCACTTTGGAAAGCTCAAGCCAACCGGGTTGTAAATTCAGCTGGCCAATCATAGCATCACAAGACCAGAGGGAGTATTGGAAGATGTTCTTGTCTAGGTAAATAATTTAATATTCCCTACTGATTTTTATGTGTTTGAAATAGAAAATGACACCAATGCCAGCCAGCATACATTGATATTGGGAAAACCCTTTTTGAAAATTGCTAAAACCTTGATTGATGTTCATGCTAGCATATTATCCATGGAGTGTGGGGACGTGAAAGTTCAATTTAACTTATCTAATACTATGAAACATCCCCATGAGGAACACTCCGTGTTTGGCATTGATGTCATTAACTTTTTAGTTGATGATGCTCATACAAACCCAAATCCCCCCTTCCCCACTTTTTCTTCTTCCATGGGAAATGATGCACCTGTTGTTTTAGAGTGTTCCAAGTTTTTAGATTCAGGTACACCACCCAGGCAACAGTCATCAGTTTGCCAGGTGCTCCATGACTAGCCCATATTGGGTAAGAATCCCTATAAGGGGCAATGGATCTTGCTACATAAGCCCAGGGAAAAACTGATGGCTGGGAAGCCAAGGTCAAAATGGAAAGGACCAGTCTTGGTCACCTGTGTACACCCTGATGGTGCAATTAAGCTGGAATTTTCTAGGATGACTCGGTGTAAAATTGAAGGGCACCGGCTGATGCATCTTTATGAGACTCCCATAGATCTAAGGGCTCAGACAGCCTATATGTACATTGAAGCTACTCACCCTCCATGAGAGTCCTGACTGTCCAATTTAAGGACGTTAAAGCAAAGTGCTGGGTGGGAGATAACCCACCATGAGATTTTTCTTTAGCTTTTCCTTTTATTTTTGTGCATTTTATTTTTTGTCATTTTTAGTTTAATTCTTGCATCATATTTATTTTCATTTGCATTTTACACCATTCCTTTGGCACCTTAGAGGTTACATGCCTAGGCTCACACCACATGCACCTTATGGAGTTGCTTGGCATGGACTTTATCTTGTGTTGCATACTTGGTGGATTCATTGTGATAATTAGATTAAGTACATGCACTTTTACCTATGAGATTTTGAGCCTTTTTGATTGAATTATAATATGTTGTCCTTATTTGTTCATATGTATTTCCCTCTTTGGATTTGTATTCTAGAACTTGCCTAGGGTCTTGCTTAAAAATATGTTTCCATGTGCATGCTTGAATATGATTAAGGCATTTTTTTCTTGTTTATAGCCACTTATCCATATAGTCATCCCTTGTATAATACCATTGTTTAGCCCCTTTGAGTCTTATTGTTCATTCTCTTGTTTTAGCACATCCGTAGCCAAAAGTGAAAAACCATGAACATTCCTAACTTTTTAGGCTTTGTAACATCCTAATTTTTAACCCAATACTCTAGAACATATTTAGGTTAATCATTAGTCTATTACGTCATAGTTTCCTTTTTTACTTTAAAATACTTAGCGAAAAATATTGGTAATTTTTTTTTGAATTATAAAAGCAAAGTAAGAGCCGTGCGACTTGACGAACAGTGAAGCATGAAAGGAATGAAACGCAATCCAAATAAATACATCATAAACATCTGATCATAAAACATGTAAATGCACAGAATAATATAGCAAACTGCATAAGTGGATATATATATTATGCCCACCCAAGAAAGGCGGGACTTAGTTGGTACAACATAAAGCGAATACAACCGAAATAGAAATACATGGAAAATGAAAGTACAACAGAAGGCATAAAAAGAAACTCTCCTACTCTAATGCGCCTACAAATAGATAGCCTTAAGACAAAAGGAGGCTATTCTGGTCTAGTCAGAGCTCGGGCACCAGAACACGACCGTCGCCTCCTATTGCGGGCCCCTCTGGAAAGGGGGGACGTATCCGATCTACTAGGCTTTCTCTACCGGGGTAGCTATATGCTGCATCCGCCGGGCATGAGCTCCACAGTGGGGAATCATCCTCACCCGTCCTCCACGTATCGGCTGAGTGACAGAAGCCTCGCTACCCTCCCCAAGGTCCATTGGTACAGTGGGGGAGGATTCCTCGGAAGGTACCTGAGTGGCAGAGTCCTCTGAAGGGTCCGTCTCGGAGAATGATGAGGGAGAGTGGGGCACATACTGCGGGTAGTCCCGGATGGCAGAAGCTGTCGGTGGGGTACGGCGGATCCATTCCTCTCGAGGGCGTGCGCGCTTGAACACAAAGTCATCGCCGAATGATGAGGCAGGAGAGAATCGATGAGTATGTACAAGGTGATTGAAGGGCCATCCAACGAACATGAATACATGAACGACACAACAACCCACAAAATGGTATGACCCGTGGTCCGGATCATGATGCACCTCCCATGTCGGGGTGTCCACAAAAATTACGAATGTCGTCATCTGAAGACGTGACAGAAGGAAAAGATAGAGGGAGTGAGAATCTTACTAAAGAATCTCAGTAGGGCCTCCTACTACCTAAGTGTCATTATCTACGTCCTCAGGAACCTTGGGTTTAGTGTATAAAATAAGGGAGCATGCATCAAGTTCATTTTAAGCTTCAAAACATAGTTAACCAAGGTCCATTCATTTTAGAATGATTCTTAATGTCATGGATGCAACATATTAAAGAATGTATGCATGACACTACTTAAGACAAGAATACTCATCATAATATCAAGTAACATCATAATAGTGGCATAAAATAGCAATTGAAATCACAGGTGGGGAAAACTTTGTGACACATTCATCATACATTACTTTCTCATAGGGCCACCCTAAAAAGACATTCGTTCTGGGGGTGCTCTACGAACCAGTGTCACCTGCAGCGTGTTACATCTCTAGGTTATGAGCTCATACCTAACTAGTCGTCACTAGTTCTTACTTATCCCTTACCGATAAGCGTATCATAAATAAATCCTGACTCTCTAGTACGGGCTAAGGGGCATTTTCTTGGGAGTGCTCGGCCGAACAGGTGTCACCCAAGAATACATCTTGGTACCGATGTCACATGAGTTCTTGGAGGTGCTCGGCCAAACCGGTGTCATCCAAGAACACATCTTAGTACCTCATCTCTTTTAAAGAAAATCTCATAGGTTTTTTTCAAAACGTTTCTAAGTCCCCAAATTTGTCGAAAATTCGGCAGCATAACAGCAGCACGTCGGATTTCCTCCAAATTTGCTTTAGGCCACGTAAACAATAGAACATGTACCCTCAATCATAATTTCATACGTTGACATGATCATTCTCAAATAAAACATACATCCTTGTATAACATGAAACTCATTATATTCTTGAACTTACGGTATCTTATGCTTTGACCTTTACGGGCCTTAAACTTTATATGTAGTTATTCTATCGTTCTCTATTAACCTCTTATGCACCTAATGATTCACAACTAATAATTATTACTAGCATTTATGTTCATTAATAAATCTGGGCAGCATCATACTTCTAAAGGCAGAATTACATCTTTATGATTACGGGGTTCTAGAACTTACGTTTTAGACCCTTTCTCGGTTCCGTCTTCGTCTGAGGCGCTATAAATTAAATCTAAACCAATTATGAGGTATTCCTAAGCCTTTGATCTATTTATAATTCATGTTTGCTACATTATAAGGATGCTGTACAGAATCAAAAAATTAAATGTTCTAAGAGTTCTAGAATTACATTTTTACGGTTTTCTAGTTGCTAGTTTCTTGATAGGCTCTAAAAATCAATCCTACATCAAATGTTATCAAGTTTTTCATGATTAAACAATCCTAATCTGATTATTATCCCACTAAAACAGTTTGGACAGAAACTAAAAATAAATGGGTCATAACTATGCTAAAACTTGACTTTATAGTTTTTCTGTTAGACTAGGTTCTTTCCTAACATGCATAGAAAGGCTCCTACCTCAACACATCTAAATTTCACACATTCTAACATGTCAAAACATCATCACACAACAGCAAACATGTCATGGCAGAACCAAACTCATGCATATATATATCTTGCATAAAATCTCATTTTCAACGAGCATAGGTTGCTAATTTCTCCTTGAATCGTTTTAGGACTTCTAAAACTCTTTTGCAAAACATTTTATCTTGTAAAAGAGGCTAAGAACAATCATGGGACAGTAATTAATTTAAAACACTCTTAGAAGAGAGGTTTAATTTACAAATCTTATCGATTATGATCTTATAGAACTCCTAAAAACATAGAAAACTTTTGAACAAAGATTGTTGGTCCTTGCAACTAGATGAAACTCATTTTGAGTCTATCAACATCACATGGACGAATTTATATCCTTGGGGATGTTTCCATAATCAAACTTTAACTTGAGATAATGAGGGCAAGTCTTTGAGCTCTAGGTTCCTTAAGTGATGATAGAATATAAACATGCTATGCATTCTATTTTATTCTTCATTATAAAGTAAAGTGAGAGCTTCAAAGTAAATATGGAATGCAAGAACTTGAAATTAAATATGCAAGGCAGAAAGTAAATATGCGAAACTTGAAAGTAAATATGCAAATTCAATTCTTTATTTTAGTGCTCTAGGCCCAGCAACAATCGACTTTAAGGCCGAAATAGAAAGGCTTCGAGATTAATTAAGTGATGTGCAAACTCTCATTTTAAATCTTTACGTTCTTTAAGTGATGTCTTGAATTATAAACGTGCAATGCAAGGCTTGAACTTAAACGTGATAATGCAAGTCCTTTTCTTTAATCTTTAGAGTTTAGTGATAACATAGGAAGGTAAATATGAGATACAAGAGTTTGAAATATAAATATGAGGTGCTAGAAATATAAATATGCAATTCCATTTTTATATCTTTATTAGAGCTCTTGCAAGACTTTGAAGGAACTTGATCCTTAACCCAAACTTATCACACCAAGCTAAAGTAAACAAAATACCATTCCTTAAAGCAAAATCATAAATAGCATTTTTTGTCAAAACTCAAGCTCTAGAGGTCTCATTGTGATGAACACATGGTCATCATCTAGAAACTCTCATCATCAAGCTTCCATGTTGAACCATCAATGATGACCGAATTTTTAGAGAAAGAAAAAGGAAAATGGGGCTGAAGCCATGAACAAGAAAAGAATCATTTTAAAACTCTAGAGACCATGATCTTGATAATGTACTAACACTAAGATCATGTGTCATCATCATTGAGTTCATACACTTATTTTAGAACTACATCAAAGTAAAGCTTTCAAGATAAAAAGAAAGAAACTAAAAGCATCCTTTCCCTCAAGAACTAAGATCAAGCTTTAGGGGTTGCTCAAGTGATGAACATCATCATGCACTCCCCATTATCAAGCTCTTATTTCCAAGCTCACTAAAGGCCGATGGCCGAAACTGGAAGAAGAAACAAAGAGGAAGAAAGAAGTTCTAAAAGATTCAAGAGAAACTATAAAGTATATAACTTAAACAAGAACTTTAATGGCTAAAACATTTAAAACAAAATCCCTACCAAGTGAAATGATGTTGAAGAGGATGAAGAAGATGAAGAAATTTGAAGAAGAAGAACTCTTGGTCTTTGAGAGAAAAGGAAAGTTTTGAGTGCTCTAAACTTAGCAAATGAACTAAAGGTGTTTCAAGTTCACTCAAGTGTGCTATTTATAGAGAAATGAAACAAATGAAGGGTGCAAAGGGAGAGGAGAGTTTCGGCCATGGTCAAGGCAGCCCATGAGTTCCATGAGGTGAGATGTTGTGATCTTGAGGCATGGTGAAGTATGGTTCAAGGTATGGTTCAAGGTATGGCTCAAAGCATGGCTCAAGGAGTGTTTAAAATTTAAAACATGTGATGAAACTTAGATGATGTGGCCAAAAATGCATCAGCCATGGGGGAGGGATTTCTTCCATTTAATTGTGGTTTAGAAGTGTGTTTAGGTGTGTTTTAGGTTATGTTTAAGAATAGGAATTTGTAGGAAAGTGTTTAGGTGAGGTAATAGTTAATTAGAGGCTTGTAAGACTAGGTTTAGGAGGTGGTATTGCTAAATTAATGGAGTCAAACTCCATTAACAAGGAATCCAATGCCAACACAATTCCTTGATTTAGGGAAATTGGAGAGAGAAAACACTATTCAAAATTCCAAGACTAGAAATATTGAGTTTTAAAAAGAGATTTAGGTTTAATCTAAGTAATTTTAGGTCCTAATTAATTTTATTAACTTATTTGAACTCTATATTAATTATGGAAATTAATTAATCTTTAATTAGAGCCTAATATTGCTTAGGTTTGCTTAATTACGCCATTAAGCTCAAACGGTACTATCCCAAGGGCAAAATCGTAATTTTGCACAAAAACTGTCCAGGACTCCCGGGACTTGAATAGAAACTTTTAAACACATGAAAATATTGTTTTAAATCTTTGGGGAAAGTTTTGGGCTCAATGGCACCTTTACCCGCGTAAAAATGCTATTGAGGTATTTTGGTCATTTTGACCCAAAACTGCAGGAAATAAGATTTTCGCCTCCGAAACCACTCAAGGGTCATCTAATCCCCTTCAAACATTGAGTTAACCCTTCGATGACTACCAGGCCAGCTATCCTCGAATTCCGGTCTGGAAATGACCTTAGAGGCATTTTGGTCATTTTCTTCAGACAGAAAAATCGGGGCATTACAGGCTTAGGGGAGCATTTATTCATTTCTCCTATGTGCTTGAGCATAAGTGTTGGGGAGGAACAATGTGTACCCCAAATTCAGCAATTAGCCAACCAAAAAAAAAAGAAGCAAAAGTGCAAGGTTGATAAAAAAAAAAGTTCAAAAAAAAAAAGCTTGAATTGAAGGTATGTCACATTGCAAAAGAAAGGCATGTAATTGTGTTAAGTTAGACAAAGTGTACCCTTAAGCACTTATACTCTTGGTGTATGTAATTGCTCTCCTTTGACTTGAGATCTAACCTCATTGGCCTATGTTTTTATCCACCTTCACCCAAGCCCCATTACAACCAAAGGTATGTCCTCTTGATTCAGTATGCATATATTTATGACAAAATGGAGAATGAGACCCACAGCAAGCCTATGGTAATGCATTTTCATTTGAGGTGATTGAGTGTGCATCATAACCCAAAACACTTGAGTGAATGAGCGACAAACACTGACTTTTGGAGGACTTTTGTACTTGATCCATGCATCATATGTGAATTCTACGCTATGTGCTATGTTCTTGTTCATGCCTTGCTTGTTTAAATTCTTTTGATTGTTGGTGTGAAAACTTACTGTTGTACCTCTAGGTTCATTGGATTGGTGTATTGTCATTTAATTACACACATCATGGATTTTAGGTTAGGAGTCTAGTGTAGTTCTTGTTTACTGCTTCTCATCCATATCTTGGTTTGATCTTAGTTTCACATGAGGACATGTGAAAGCTTAAATGTGGGGGAGTGATAAGGGGCATTTGTGCCACTTATCTTACTTTTAAACCTTAACTTTTTACATGAGTTTTACTATATTGTTGACATAATTAATAAGGATTTTGATTAATCCCTCATTGTGTGATTTTCATAGAATTGATTGCTTTTGCATTGATTATGGGATAATTTGTAGTTACATCTTATTGCGTTTGACTTATCTCTTTGAGTATAGTCTTGAGTATAGGAGCTTTGGATCAAATGCAATTGTCAAGAACAAGGGATTGGATTAAGACAAATAAAGATGTTTTGGAAGGCTTAAGAAGTCCTCTACAACTTTCATGTTCAGCCCAAAACTCAGTTCTAAGAGTATCTTGGTGAAAATCGGGTTGCAAGATTAAAGGTTGCTGATGTTCTAATGCTGTCCAACTTGACCTCTAGTTAGTATGTTCGCAATATATGGAGCTACAAATGTCTGATTGAGGTGATTTCGGTGGCATTGGAAAGCTTATTCAAAGGGCTACAATTGTTGTTTCTAGTGCCGAGACCAAATTCAATTCTGTTGAGCGCTGCAGTGATCAACAGCAACCCAGAAAAATGACATTCATTAACATAGCTCACTGCTGAGTGCTGTAGCGCTGGTGCAATGATGCAGAACATCTTATTTAACCTGTTTTTAGGCCCCAATTTTGAGAATTTTAGAGAGCAGTATTTAAGGAACTGTGATAAACTTTTACCCTAGTTTTGGATTCAATCTTTAACTCACTTTGAGGCTGCTATTATTCTCTCTCTTCTCTCTCTCTCTAAAGGTTCCATTGGTGAAGGTGCTTTGTCTTGGAGATTATGGCAAGGATCATTACTATTATTTTCAGGTTCTTTTATCTTTATTGTTGTAATCCTCCAGAAATGGAGGAGTAGATTTCTTTACTAGTGTATGAATTTCCAGATGGATTAGGATGACATTTAAGACCCTTTGTTTATATTGAATGCATTGATTTTCTTAATGTTCTGTAGTTTCCATTCCTTTAATTATTGTGGTGATTGTTATAATCTTTATTGGAATAATTAAATTAGCGGATGTCGTTTAGAAAAATCCTTTGGGCATAAATTGGTAGATCTATTGGTTTATGTTTGAGGGAGAACATTAGAATTAGCTTTCCGATTGGCGATTAGGCTATAGCAATTGGCTCATTAAATCAATGTGATTTCTAAATAGATTGGCGATCATTGTTTATTAGTTATTTGTATTGATCAAATTCTAAAAGTCTCTATCACTAGTAGAATTGCTAGTAATTTATTACTGATAGCCATCAACGGGTTTAATATTTGGTCAATGATAATTGATTTCCAATCCTAGAAATACCTTGCACTAGTGCCTTCTCTATTATTACTATTATCTTTCAATTTAAATTATTACTTTAATTCTGAAAACCCCTAAATCTTTCTAACTAAGTATTGAAGCCTCCTTGAGAGACGACCTAAGTTGTGCACTTTACTATATTTTTTATGCAACTTAGCTCTTTATAAAATTTAATTTATTTGTGAGTTGCGATAGCTTGCAATAATATACTACCATTGCAGCAACAACAACTAGCCCTTTATATCAACAGCACAAATTGAAGATGGGGTGAAAATATACATGTTGTCCTATAATCAACTACCCTATCCCATTAACACATATGTTTTCACAGCTCAATTACCATCAACACTGCATCATTTGTTCCGTGTCTTCTTTTGGTCTCACACTGTATTCTGCAGTATATTCATCATAAAAAAATTGATCCAAAAGCATCCACTACACATGTCAAGTGTATCTTGTCATTAAAGAGTATGGACTACAATAATAATACAAGACTACAGGAGCAACTACTTTACAATCTATGATTGAAAATTCCATACCTTTTCACATTATTTTATTTTCCTTTTGGTCCCTTACACACAAAAAAGATTCCAAAATTACAAACATTGCTACGCTTCACAACTAGGATGTTTTTGAATGCTGGTGCATTTTCCTTTATATTGTAATGCAAGCCTAAAAATTTGCTCCAATCAAACACCAATCCTTTTTCAAATACAAAGTGACTTGCTACAGACATGCGATTGATTCAATAATAAAAAAAATAACAGGATTCATGAAGAGGCATACACAGGGTGACTGAGGAACCTTGAAAATTCCAGGAACATTTTTATCATCTATAAAGCAACCCTCAGCTCATCATCATCATCAACAGAAATAGTAGCATTCAAGCTGATTAACAAAATTGCAACAACAAATGAATTCAAGTCAATAAAACCATTTATCTCAAATATCCAAAATATACAAAAATCAAAATCTCACATGCTCAAAAATTAAAAATCACAAATTCAAATCATATTTATAAGTTTTAACTATTAGCATTCTAATGTGCTCAGCAACAGTCATCAAAAGGATGATTTTGCCTTATAGAAGATGTGAAGCCAACTACATCTTTGCCGACTCTTGATGAATCCACCAAAAATTAAAATCACAATTCATTGAAATTCGAAGACCACATGAAAGAAGATGCAAGCCTATTTCGGTGAGGCGAGGTAGAAATTTTTACCTAGAGTGGAAGCCATTGATTTGAAATGAATCATAGAGATAACTATGCAGACAAAGTATAAGTAAAAAATAGATAACTACATATACACCATCTTGCATTCAAGGTATGAAATCAAAACATGTACACACTGATCAGTCTTTAATAAAAAGCCGAACTACAGCTGTGTTAGTCCTTCCCTCAAGCTTGCACCACGACTCAACAACTGTTTCACTCTGATTGTTGTAGGTTATACTGTAGGAATGTACTATCTACCACTCACCATGCTCAGCCTCTTCCCTAAAAACAATCATTCCTAAAATTCCACTTCCCACAAAAATTATGCTATTGCTTCATCTACATATCAAATTCAAAAAATCATTTCACATGCAACATGAGCAAATAAAACAAAAAAGTTACAGACCCCCACATTTTCACCAACATACACCCCATATGAGTTCACCGATACCCATCAATGTTTCACTTTGATTTCCTTCATAGCCATGATGTAGATGGCGCATAATGCCTCAAGCCTTACTATTCATATCACTAATTTTTTAACCCAACTCTACACCCCTTTCTATAGCTGGGTTAAAGAAGCAGACAAGAAGATTTTGCTAACAATACCAGAAATAAAACAGACAAAAGTCCCCTTTCCAAAACACCTATCTATATATATCACAATTTTACTGTAACTTTGCCAACATCACTCTACACCTACCCTGACCTATTTAGATCTTGAACCTTATTAAATATCATTGCTTTTATTTTACCCCACTTTATAGTTAACAACACAATTTATAAATAACCACAGCAGAAAAGAACAACAATGTACAACCTGCAAAATTTTCATGTATGTCATTCATGTTTGCTATATGATTTCAAAAACTATCTCCTTAATATATTCTCACCATCAATCAATTTATTACACAAACCAATACTCAACATTCCATTTTCTACATCTGGAGTTTCAACATTTAATTATTAAATTCACGCATGTGCTATGTAAATATAAAGCCATACTTTCTAAAAACCTTGGGTAGTTCACAAAACAAACAACTACATATACAAACAACTATATATACAACACACCAACTTCATGAATACCCAAATTGTCTCACATAACCTATCAAACTTCACTGTTCAGTCTATGAATATGAAGCAAACAACAATTATGCCAAAAACATGGCATCAAGTAAGGTGAACCATACATCAATACCATTGATATTACCCAGAAAAAGTGATGTAAGACAAACTTGTGCATTCATGTAAAACAAATCGGTATTTCTACCAAAATGTAAGCTCATGCACATTGAGTCATTCATGTAAATAAACTTGCTATTACCCCGAAATGATGAATCACGAATTGGCCATCCATCACAACCTATTCATTTCATGAAATAGAACTCCTATATAGCACGCCGCGTCGACAACCTATTGCCTTTGCTAACTGCGTCTATGAGATCCTCCAATATGTCATAGCCCAATCCATTTCCCTCTACTTTTCCTTCCACGCGCAAAGCCTAGTCAAACCATTTACTTCCTCCTGGATTACTGCAAAATGTTTGACATTTTTAATTTTATTTTGCCTTTTTGGCCTTTTTTCCCTTTTCTTGGTTTTTTTTCCTACCTTACACTGATCCAAACTAAACGGATGCCATATCCACAACAGTATGGACACTAGGGCTTAGAAATTTACTTGCTAATAAATTTCTACATGCTTTCTTGCTGTTAGCCACAAAGACAGTCATGGGATGCACTAGTGAACAATATTGTTGCCTTCTTCCAGTGTTGCTTCCACTGTCATGGACCCTCACCACATGCCATTACCTAGCGCCAACAAATCGATCCCTACCGCCACCTAATCCATCCCTAATCAGTAGATCTTAGATTGCCTCCCATTTTCCATTGACCAGCTATGTCCCAACCGATCTAGGGTTCAGCCATCTGTTTGTTACTTTTTTGTTTTTTGACTTATTGTCTTTTTTCTATAAAATTTTTGTATATAATTAATAATACAAATAAACTCTTTTTGGTCACTAATCCTAAACTTACTACAGTAATACACAGTTGTTAATTGATTCATTAAATCACTTCATGCACGATTTCTAAAACCTGTTCTGGCCTACTTCATGCCACATGACATCTTGCTATTGGACAAACCCATTTGGGCACCTAAGGCATTGACCATACAGGCATGTGAGCAATAACCCTTTATATTTCATGTCAGTGGTTTTAAATTAGAAAGATTCTAAGCCACTGCAGGTGGCAATCATTAGGGCTTATACAGTTACATCGGTAGTATGTTCAAAATTTTATTGTTACTATTGTGAGAAAAAGAAAGAAAGAAAGAAAGATTCTTAGGTTGATGATTGAAAGTTATATTAGCACTACTAAAATAATTAAAAACATTTGAATGGTTGAGGAAAATTTGGTATAAATAGCATTTATGAAAAATTGGAATAAACACATTCATAATTAACTTTTTCAAAATTTCTTTTTGAAAGAATTTTTTATGATTTCATTATTTTTAGTTTTCCAAGGTATCCATCGATACTGGTCATGGGGTTTAAAGTTACTCTATTCTCAACACGAGAATTGAATCCTCGATGCTTAGTTAAGGAAGAAGAAAGCACTCACCATCCCACCTTGGCCCTTGTGGTTTTTATAATTTCATTATGATAAAATTAATATTATATTTAGATATATTAATTGAAAATTAAGGTTAAGATAATACTTTTGTTTAGTATTTCGATTTGTTTGTATTATATAATTTTTTGGTACATATAGTATTACATCAAATTTAAGAATTAAAATTAATTTGATAGAAATATTGTAATTTGAAAAGAATAAGTAGTAATTGTAATCAAATCATTAAAAGTCCATTACCAAAAAAAAAATCATTGAAGTTCATAATTTTTGGGAAAAACAGACATAAAATATGCTAAAAATTAGAATAATGAATTTTATCTATATTTTCTGTACATATCAAATTATATTAAAAATAGATTTTGTGATAAAAAACTACTTTAGGCAAGAATACTTCCTCTGTTCCTCAAACATGTTCTTAGTTAGACTCTGCACCAAAGATGATTAACCAAATCAAAAATAATGCCCTTTTTATTGACCTTATTATTATTATTATTATTATTATTATTTGTACAGTGAAAAAAATTAGATTAAGAGAAAGGTTCGTTTCAATTTAGAGTCATGACATGTTCCTAAGCTTATTGAAAGTGTAAAGAGGTTATCTTATAGATCTTTCATCAACAGAAAAATGTAGAAATCAAACACAAATTATAACAATATATGAGTAAAAGTTTGAGCAGGAAAGCTAACCACATTAGCTTTATTGAGCTTATTTAAGGTTCATAAATGCATGCCTAGAGATACTCTTATATGGATATAAGTTTAACAATTTACATTTAGTTACACACATAATAAAAATATGTCACATTAGCTTTATTCAAGATATATCCACTCATTCATGGTCATATCAACTTTTTGTGAGTATATCTAGATTTGAGTTGTTACACCTGTATTTATGTTTATGCAAGAATTATTCTGCATGCCTATATCTCTTCTTCGGTCGAAACTATACCTAAAATTTGTTTGACTCCTCC
Organism: Dalbergia cochinchinensis; assembly: GCA_031216125.1. NCBI lineage: Eukaryota > Viridiplantae > Streptophyta > Magnoliopsida > Fabales > Fabaceae > Dalbergia > Dalbergia cochinchinensis. The sequence goes on along the minus strand of CM062376.1, from coordinate 69,849,498 downwards.
TACTAATGCGAGTCACTTGATTCCTTGTACAAGTCTTTTTACAGCACATCATTAAATTATAGGTTTCTTAGCATCATATTCAGCCGAATAGGGTTTCTAAGAGAGAAATTTATCCTCATTATTCTTAAGCTGAAGAATTTTCCATTAGTAAACTTTCACCTACTTTTTTTGCGCAAAAATATGTCTATCTTCCTGTTAAAATTTATAGTTTAGCAGCATTTCAGAAATGTTTTTCTTTTTAATGATTCTTATATACCTTCTTACAAATCATCATAAGGTAAGAAACAAACTAAAGTTAGAAAGAAAAAAAAATGTCTTCAATATTTTTTTAACACATAAGTGTCTCATGTCCAATTAAGAAACTCAAATACCACATCTCAGTGCATTTATAAAGTTCACAAAACAAAGTATTCATCACAGGGGGTTGCAATCAAAACATTATTACGAACTCCTCCAACTACATGGTTGGTATACAAAACAATTGCACCTTCTCTTATCATTCAAGAATGAAGCAGAAAGGCTGTTATTTCACAACGCCACGTTGCTACTGAAAGCAAAAAGATTTAGAGCCACGCATACACACTTAGCTAATTTGGTAATTTGTTACATAGGAATAGTAAATAAATAAAACATTGCAAAATGGCAACTATTGGTCCTGTCTCCTTTGGCCAATGATGTACCCCTAACCTCCAACCATCAATAACTGCTTTTCCCTCCCACATTCTTCGCTCCCAATATCTCTCTCTTTCTCTTCATACCTCCTTCTTCCTTGGACCTGAAAAACTCAGGTACCCCAAGATGTCAAAGGCGGTGGTTTATGTCCTAATAGCCACCGCCACATTGCTCTTCATAGTCCTATCCCCATTGAACCTCGAGGGGCCCAAAGGTCGCCTTAACCGCAGGCTTGGCTACAAACTACGTGAGCGAGCACCACATTTCGACCCTCTTGTGACAAAGATCGAGAGAGAGGCTGAAAGCAAAGAGCAAAATGATAGTACTAATAACAGTAATGGGCCCACTCCTTCCCCTCGTGGTTTGGACAACACCTCATCGGTTAAGGAGGTTGCGGAGACGTACCAATATCTTACCTCTGGTGGGAAACTGAACACGACGCTGAGGTTGATCATTTTGTTCCCTTTGCTTGATAGGGAACCGAAAGATGGTGTGGTTAGCTTCAATGAGTTGCACGCTTGGATTACTCAACGGGCTTTGGAGAGATTGGCTTACGTCACGCAGGCTGAGTTGGAGTCCAAGGACAAGGATGGGGATTTGGCCTTATCTTTTAGGGAGTATCTGCCTCAGTTTTCTGACAAGGATATAGGTAACTTGTTTTCTGTCCTGGTTTGAAGAGGTTCATGGCAAGGCAATTGAATCTGTGTCCTGTTGTACATTTGATTCTTGTAAGAGTTAAAAAAAAAAGAATACTGGAGAAAATTCCATGAATTAAATTTGGGTAAAACTGCAAATAAACTTAATCATTAAAATTTACAAGAGACAAGGGTGGAGATTCGGCTTATGTGGTCGGCCTTCTATTCATATATCATCATAATTTGAGCTCGACTCTTGGTTGTCACTGCTAATATGTGATTTATAAGTACCTTGATAAACAACTGATAAGTTGGAGACATGCTTTCATGTTGGCTTAGGATAAACTTTGCTTTGAATCTAAACTTTTATGTATTTGAAAAATATGGGTGTCCCCATAACTAAGTTTGGCTGTGGTTCTCAGTACGTGGGCAAAATAGGCCTGCTTTTTGAGGGAATAAGTTAAATATATAAATAATTTATGGGTTTCTACTGGAAACTTCAAAATTTTTAGAGAGGCTCCAGAGTCTCAAATTTATCATGAATGGGAAGAATAGGTTCTTTGAAAATTTCCTAGTGTTACTTTTTCTTCTTCCTTTCTCATTTTATGTTTTTGGATGGGTTTAATTTAATTTGTATGTTGTTGACGGTGCAGCTAGAAGTAGATTTAAATGGTCAAGTTGTCAATGTACATTGAAAATGAGCTTGATAATGATGTTTTTGATGAAACAGAGAAAAAAGAAATGGGGCATGGTGAGGCAGGATGGTGGATCGAGCAATTTGAAATTGCAGACGTTGATCACAATGGGCTTCTTAACTTCACAGAGCTTAGAGAGTAATATATATTCCATTGCTTTTCTTTTTCTGTTTTTCGTATTTTGATTGTTTTCAATATTCTTTTACACCTTCCTGCAATAGTTTTCATTTTATGCGCTGGAATTGATTACAAGAGAACCAAATCTTCTTGCAGCCTTTTGCACCCAGAAGACAGCCAAAATCAAGATTTACTGAAATGGATGCTGAAAGATAGACTTCAGTAAGCCTCCATACTAAAAGGATATTCACTTGTTTTTGTATGTACTTCTTGTCACTAGCTTAAAATTACTTTATGAAGTAGCCGAGAAAACAATTAGGAAAATGTTATTTTAACACTTAAATAGGTATAGACACCCATCACATTGTGAGAGGAGCGACGTAGAGAGAAGAAGTTAAGAGAAAAAGTAAGCACTAAGTCTCATATGTTTTGCGAGTAGGGTATTGTAGTGTTTGAGATGAATTGGTGTTAGAATAACATTGTTGAAAACAACTATTGCAATGGTTGAGCACAGTATAGCTAATTTTGACGACTCAGCTTGGTTTCTCATTCTCTGCGTGTATGACAGTTCCTGAATTCCTGTGGACTCACAAGCCCGTGCAAATTGACTTAGCAAATGTGTTTCTTTCTTTGATTTAATACAGGCGCATGGATGATGAGATTGATGGGAAACTGAACTTGAAAGAATTTGGAGACCATGTATATGATACATATGAAAGTTATGTTGACTTTGAAACTAATAGAGGGGATGTACCTGATGCAGAGGAAAAATTTGCTGAGCTTGATGTGAACAAGGACAAGTACGTGCTTCTTCTTTTTTCCCAATTTGTGCGCATCTTACTCAGCTCCTTTGTTTTTCACAAAATCCATATTTCTAAATAGCTATTTTTTTTATTCTTCAATATATACTAACTGGTTTAGTGTTATATAATTTATTTATTACCCTGCAAAACTTACCGTTACTATACATTTGGCAGATTCTTGTCACCTGAAGAATTGATACCGATACTTCCTTATCTCTACCCTGGAGAGCTAGCTTATGCTAAATATTTCACGTACTATTTAATGAATGAGGTTAGTTATTTCGATGATCGTGATTGCATAGAAATTTCTTCGATTAATAAAAAAGGATAAATATTACAGAGTTTGAAATTTTGTCAAAATTTAACTGTGAGAATCATGCTAAATAATTATTGATCATTGAATAAATAAGGAGGTCATACTACTTTGTTTCATCTAACCATTAGCATGATTTTTGGTTAGATATTCTAGTTATATTTTTCGTGACTATGTTGTATTGTTAAAAGAAAATAAAAATAAAAGTAGTTTTGAATATGTGAGTATATTGCCGGTTCTGTTTGATGCAGGCTGATGATAATGGAGATGGAAAATTGTCACTCCAGGAGATGCTTAGTCATGAGTTTATTTTCTACAACACAGTTCATGCTGATGGCCATCAGGAAAGCGATGATGATCATGATGAGCTTTGATGTTTGAAGACATCAGTGTTTCGAAATGGGAGGAAAATGTAAGTAGTGAAATAGTTCTTCCTGATTTTGGTTGAGGTACGGAGCTCGAATAAGAGGGGGAAAAAAAAATCTTTACCCTTCTCGATTCGTAGTTAATAATGTAAGGTCTGTAGGCATTTTGAGTTAGATTTGAATGCATCAATTGTTTGGTGAAATCGTCTATCCTTGGTGATTTGTGCTCAGAAGACAAATGTTTTGCATTACTAAATTTTCAAAGAATTGCATTTTGGAGTCTTTTTGAGTGTGTTTGTGATAGGGAAAATTGAGAGAAATTGAAGATAGAAGTGCTACACTAAAAAATATAAGAATACAGGCTAAAACTATGGTTAAAAACTAACTGTGATTAAAACAATATCAATTAAATAATATATAGGTTAAAAGTATAATACGAACTGAAAAGTCCAAATATTGAAGTACTCTTGCTGTTAATATAGTAAAATACGATGTTTTATTGTGTAAGTAGTATTGACTCTTAAGTTCAATTTGGGATACAATTCATATGTTTTATAATTAATTTTCACATATTATTCCATGGGATTACTAACAATGTTATATGATATATATACACCATACTGCTATGAAGAAAAGTTTTTTAGGTATTACAATGAGAATAATTTAATGCTCACATTTTTTAAGAAATTAATTATTAATTTTTTTAAAAAATAAATCTAATTATTACAAATTATTATAATATCATTGACAATTATCAGTATTTAATAGTAGAATTATAATACAAAAATCAAATATCTTTAAAACTTATCAATATTTAATTAAATAGTTATACTACAATTTACATTTAAATAATAAATGAAATAAGTTATCTATTTTGAATCTCCTCAAACTCTTCTATTTTTTTATTTTTTAAATCTTTTATCTATTCTCTATCCATGTACTAATTATATTAAAAAAAATAAGTGAATATTAAAAAAATGATGAGTTAATAAGTGAATATTAAAAAATAAAAAATAAAATTCTTAATTATTATGAGATTTTAATATCAATTATATTTGTCAGGCTTAATTTACGAATATCAATCATGGCAATCATAATTAATTATTACATATCGATTATATCACTCACCATTTGTGAATATCTATTTATTTCTAAACAAATTCTCCTCATTGTCATTATCTCTGCACCATTTTTTCCTAAAATTTTTTCCATTCTTACCATTCCATTCAAATCTATTACTTTCCAAGCTGCTTGATTCAGATGCTCTCTTCTCTCCTAAACCCAAAATTTTATTTCTCTTTCTTTTTTTTTTTTTGTTCTCTTAGATTAAATCGAAGCTGAAAAAGAATAAAAGGTGAATAGCAGCAATGACAAGATTCATTATTTGGATCAAAGATCAAATTCTGCCTTTGAAGAGAAGATCGATAGTAATGGCAACAAACTTGATTTTTTTTTTCAAACTTATCTATCACTCTGATTTTTGTTGCTATGAATCTTCATTTAATTTGATATTGAAAGTTTTGCATGTTGAGATTTCAAGATTGGACCCACTCACTTCGTGATTCTATTTGATGCTTTCATTGCACTAGTGTCAATGAGGTCACTTATTCTCTATTTTTCAAAAAAAAAAATTGCCCCCAGTATATATATATATATATGTGTGTGTGTGTGTGTGTGTGTATGCTATGATTTTGGAATTGGAAGACATAATTATAATTTGTTTTTTCTTTTGAAATCATTTAGGCAAGAAGAATATTGCACATGGAAGACTCAATTATAAATTGATGGGATCAAACTGAAAGTTCTTTGTGTTGACAAATTCTGTCATTATTTTAAAAAAAAAAAATTGCTGTTAAAGTCTTCATATTTATCTTATGCTGAAGAGTTCTAATTTGGTTGTTCCATATTGGTTTATGTTTTGTTGGTATTTTCTGTTATCATTATTGAGACTATTTACTAATTGATAATTTGTAATTTGTATCTATAATATGCTTTTGCTTTGTACAAGTTTATTCATCATAAAATTTATGTTCCATATTTTTAATTTTTGACGCAACAGGCATTAGAGAATAATGAATATAGTAGATTTCTATTATTTTTACAAGATGACAGACACAATATGTCAAAATGCCAAAAAATGATTTGTTACTTCAAATCACATTTGGTCTTATAATACAATGATTAATTTACAATACTCACGAAAAAAATAATATACAGATCAAAACAAAAAGTTTCATTTTGCATTCATAAGTTAATTAAATAAGAATTAAAATTGTAATTTTAATGATGTAATTTTCAAATTATCTTAATATAATAATATTTCTTCTGTTACATTTGACTTTTAACCAAACATATAGTTGTCTATATCTATATTATGATGTCTATCTATAATAATTCGGAGGACTAAATAATAAGCAGTTGACAAGACTTATACTATGAAAAGTTAGGTCACATTTCATCTTCAGAACAATTTATATCCCATAACTTTAATTTCTCAACCTTTTTTATTTAATTTAATATAAGGAACAAGACTAATAATTATCCAATAAATTTTCTTAAATAATACATTATTCAATTTATATTTAATGTAACGAATTATCACCTAGCTTCTCTATCTTTAAATATGCACTTCCTATCATTTCATTAATCTGTAATCTATCTATAATATAATAATACTGATAAACAAGACTCATACATGGAAAGTTATATGGTATGTCAGTTTTAAAACAATTTATACCCTATAACTCTAATTTCTAAACCTTTTTATTTAATTTAATATAATAAATAAGATGAATAATTATCCAATAAGGCTTCTTAAATGATATACTATTTAATTTATATTTAATATATGAATATTGACTTTCGTTCTAAATATGCACTTTCTACAATTATGTTGATTGAAAATCATTTTATTATAAGATATCATAATAAATCATATATATACACACACACACACTACTAATAAACAAGATTCATTACAAAGAAACTTTTTCCTAGTGATGCTTGTAGAGCAATTTATGACCCATAATTTTCCTAAACTTAATTATTAGTTTTTTTAAAAATTTAAATATAAATTTCTATTTCATTTAATTATTAATTATTTGATTGAAACTAAATTCATGAATAATACACTACCCAAATTTTCATTGGATTTTTTTTATTGAAACTAAATTCAAAACTGATTTTAACATGCTGATTTATTATCTTTTCCGTTTAAGGATTATGGGAGAATAAATATTTCAGATTTTAATGCTAATTTTAATACTGATTTTCACAAATTAATTTATTATATTCTGATTCTCCATTAAATGCATTTGTTTAATTAAAAAAATTGAGTCACAAAATGAAAAATAAAATGCATATATTTATCTACTAGTAATAACAAACAATACTCATATGAGAGCCATTAAATCATTAAATTATTATAATATATTTCAGATTTTAATGTCAATTTTAATACTAATTTTGACAAATTAATTTATTATATTTTTATCATCCATTAAATGTATTGGTTTAATTAAAAATTTAAGTCACAATGAAAAATAAAATGTATACACTTATCTACTACTAACAATAAATAATACTCATATGTGAGCCATTATATTATTAAATTATTATCAAAAAATTTATTATAATATATTTTTGAATATATTAATTTTTTTAATTAAATGAAATTTTACATTGATACACATGAAAAATAAAAGGAATTAGGAAGTGTCAAATTTCAAAAGAGACAAACTTAAAAAGAGGTATTTTTATCACAATAACATAATAATTAAAAATTTAAAATGATTAACATTAGTAAACAAAATGCCTCTTCTTAATTAACGTGAGTATATGCAAACATCATTATTATTACTTTTATTAGTAATAATATTAGAAATATATTATAACTAGTCATTTAACCTGTACGATGCATGGGAAAATAATAAAAAATAATTTATTAATTATTATAAAAAATAAATGATAATTTATTTACATATATCTTATAGAAAATTGAGTATATAAATTTATCTAAAAAGTAAGTTAATAGTTAAATAATTAAATAAGTGGACAAAATATAAATGTGTCATTTTATTTTATATCTTATATTGAATATCATATTTATAAGGTTGAAATATTTTAATAGATGACCTATAACTAACAATAAAGAGCCTATTTTATAAAAATTTTACATACTTCAAAAGTTGAAATTGTTGAATAAAGAAAGAGAATAAATAGATAATTTTACCATATCATGAGCAATTTATAAGGATGACAATGAGTATCCATGAGAAAGGAGATATGTCCTATGCCTCCCGTCATTGTTTAGAATTTTATCTCTCATTCTCATCCCTATCCCTCTTATGAGTCCCCATTTCTCTCAAGGGTTTATTAACAAATTTTATAAAGAGAAAAACTTTAAAAATATTTTACAATTTGAAATATAAATATCCATAATAATAAATACTATTAATGCAATATAATCCAAATTAAAATTAAAAATATTTACAAAATGCAAATATAATAAAAATAATTAAAAAAATAAAGATGCATTATCCCTATCCTTATCCTGTTTAACAAACAGGGACTTTGCCCCCACAGATGATCCTTATGAAGACAAAATATATGTCAATTCCTTTCTCCATTGGGTAATTCCCGTGTGCACTCATTTTCAATTTTTTTATCATCCCTACCCGTTTATATCCTTTTAGTAAATTAAAATATTCAATTTAAAAATATAAAAATATATTTTATAATTAATAAAAATAATATAAAAATTTAATTTATATGATTTTAATTACACGTCATTTCCTTGTACATCCTTTTAATAAATTAAAATATCAATTTTAAAATATGTTATAATTAATGTATAATAATTAGTAAAAATCATTTATAATTGTAATTTATATAATCTCAATTATTAGAGTAGTATATCAATTATAATTTTTTCAATAAAAAATAATATAATTATTTACTTCTTAAAAATTAATAAATATTTAATATCATGATCAAAGAAGTGTAAATTAAAGAATTAATTTTTTTAAATATTTTAGCGTTAAAAAATTGAAGATATTTTTTTCAAAAAAATTAGTATGAAAAAATTATGGAATTGATAGATTGGAATGTTTAAATTGTAAAAAATTAAATAGAATATAGTGATACATGTAGGTAGATAATTTTTTTATTGTGATTTTCAAAAGTTCTACATTTGAAATTAGAAAATTTTCCCCAATCCCATCTTCATTTAGAATTTTGCTTCCATTCTCATGCACATCTCGGTCATGGGTTCTCATTTTTTATTTCACATAGAAATTTGAATCTCTATTGATATTTACAGGTTTATTAAAAAAAATTAAAATGAAAAATTTCAAAATACTTTGAATTTCAAAACATTCTATAATAACAAATATTAGTGATGCAACACAATTATAATAGGTTTGTTATCATTAATACTATAATTATACATATATAATTTTTATAGTATAATATATTGAATTATTATTTTTTTATGCTATTTTTTATTTTTTATATTGATTTTGTTAATGGTAGAGAGATATGAAGATATGATTGAAAAAAATAATTGATAATTAAAAGGTAAATTAAATTTAAAAACTTACTTTAAGTATTAAGATTATGAAAATAATGAGGTATAATTTTTTTATAAATAACACATGGAAGACTTTTTATGTAATGAGTCTTAAATATTAGTAATATAATGTGTCTTAAATATTTCCTTAAGAATAAATTTGGTATAAATTAAATTTTAAATTATTATCATATCAAAATCAATCCATTAGCAATTCATTAATAATTTGACCTACTCATTTTCCTTAAAAAAAATATTAATTTTAAAGCTTATTTATTTTGAAAATATTTTCATTATAATTTTTTATATTGCCTTTATAATATAAGGCTATTAATGATTCTTAATTTAATTATAAATCATAATTATATTAATATAGGTTCTCTCTTCATACAAATTATAATATTTAGTGATTGTAATATTTGATTCTTTAATGATTGTAATATCTAATTTTATTTTATATGAAAAATAACTAATAAGTAAATTAAAAATTAAGTTTAAAAAATCTTTAGACATAAAGATCGAGAAAAGTGAACCTAAATCATTATATGAATGACATGTGAAGCCTAAATCACTATATGAATGACCTATGTAATAGTTTTCATAAAATGAGTCTGAAATATTAGTATAGTAGATTTATACAGCCAATAAATTTTATATGGAATCTTAATCATTAATAACTTCTAATTATAAATAAGATTATGATAAATTTCTATCATTTTTTTTAAAAATCTTCTCCAATTTTTTTAACACTAACTTTTTTTAAAAAAAATTCATTTAGATCTTTTAAAATATAAAATTGTCAAAATTCTCATGAATTGTATGATTGATTTTTTTTTTTCAAAATTCATTCAAATTTTTTAAAATAAAAAATTATCAAAATTATTTGTAAGAGCTCAAAGGTTATTGAAAGTATAATTTTATGGTCATCCCAAGTGATCCCAGGATTTTCATTTTCACCTGTATACATATATAATTTTTTTTTATTGAATTGACATATTCTTGGTCTTCAAATCATTAAATTAGTCTATATATAATCAAATAATATCATCACTAATGACATAAAAAAATATTCTGCTTTTAAATCATTAAATTCATCACAATCTTATTGTTAATAACAAAGGTAAATGATATAACCTAGCGTATATATTTTGCATCTTTCTTATAATTTATATACTTAATTTCATAAATATAATATAATAGTATTCAAAAGAAAATCACCACCCGTATCAAATATAAAAATTTTATATGTGAAATTAATACTAAAATTATGAAATTAATTTATCAATATAATTCATGATTTTAACGTCGTAATAATTAAAGATATTTAATTAATGTAATGTAATCCTATTATTAAATACGGATGATTATCAATGATATGCTAATAATATGTAATAATTAGGATTTTATTTTTTAAATAAAATTAATGAATAACTTTTTAAAAGATGTGGGTCTTAAAACATTCTTATTGCGACACGTGTAAAACTTTCCCTCAAACGACTCTGAAATATTAGTATTATAGATAATCTTTACAATTTTACACCTTTTAATAGCTTCGCATTATGAGGGTAATATAAAATATTAAAAAGAAAATATTTCCAAAATAAATAACCTTTAAGATCAACTCATATTTTGGCTCTACAGAAAACAAACGGGTCAAATTGTTAACAACTTACTAAGTGATTAATTTTGATATAATAATAATAATTCAAAATTTGATTTCTACCAAATTTATTTTTAATCAATTAATATCAAGTTGGTGTATAAAATCTATAATCTATATATAATAATACTAATATTTAAAACTGATTATATGAAAAGTTTCTCATGTGTCATTCATAGAAAAAATTATGCTCCACTATTTTCATAATATTAATATTTAAAGTAATCTTTTAAATTTAATTTATCTTCTAATTATTAATTATTTTTTCAATCATACCTTCATATCTCTCTACCATTAACAAAAATAATATAAACAAATAAAAAATATATAAAAAATTATAATTGAATGTATTATACCTTTAAAATTATATATATAATTATAGTATTAATAATAACAAAACCATTATAATTATTTTACAAAAAAAACTATTACAATTAATGATAATTATATTGATTATAATTAAGGATTAATGATACGATTAATTATAATAAAACTATTATAATTATAATAATTAATGATAACAAGAAAACCTTATTGCACCTTTATTTTTTTAATTACCTTTATTGGCTTTGTATTATACATATATTTTCATTTTAATTTAGATTATGTTATATTAGTATTGTTTGTTATTGTAGATATTTATTTTTTACATCTCAAAGTATTGTCAAAATGTTTCCCTTTTTGAAATTTTTTTAAATAAACATGTAAATATCCATAGAGATTCAAATCTCCACGTGGAATAAAGAATTTAAACCAATGAGGGGGAAGAGGATGGAGATGAAGGAAAAATTCTAAATGAAGATGGGATTGAAAAAAAGCTTCTAACTTCACATCTAGAGCTTTTGAGAATTATTAAAAAACAAATTATCTATCTACCTGTCTCACTATACCTTATTTAATTTTTTACAATTTAAATATTTAAATCTATCAATTCTACAATTTTTTCAAATTAATTTTTTAAATAAAATCTTCAATTTTTTAATATTAAAATATTTAAAAAATCAATTCCATAATTTACACTTCTTTAATAATGATACTAATTATTTATTAATTAAAAAAATTAAATAATGATATTACCTCTTTTATTGAAAATAATATTTTAATTGATATACTACTCCAATAATTGAGATTATATAAACTAGGATTATATATTTTTTAACTAATTATTAAACATTATTTATAACATATTTTAAAATTAATATTTTAATTTATTAAGATAATGTATAAGAAAAGGAGGTGTAATTGAAATAACATAAATTTAATTTATTCATTATTTTTATTAATTAGAAATTTTTTTATGTTTTTATAATTTAAATTTTTAATTTGCTGAAAAGATATAAACAACTAAGGATGATTAAAAAAAATGTTGAAAGTGGGTACACGGAAGAATTACCCATAACAGACACTACCAGAAACACACAGGATACCGATGAAATTATCGACAGGTACGAACCCATCGGTAATAACTGACGGACTTTCCGGCAATATGACGCATTTTTGGAAATAATTATGATAATAGCCATCACCTATCGATAAAACCGTCGGTAACTACTTGCACAATTGGCACATAAAACAACCGATGGGTGTACCGACGGTATTACCGATGGATAATTCCTATATTCAATATTAATTATTTAATCAATAACTTACCAATGGTTAATTATTATATTAAATATCGATAATTTATTTATTTCTTTATCGACAGGTCTACCAACAGTTTATCAAAACGCATCGTTTCATTAAAAGTATTTATCATTGGGCGTACCGACGGGGTTTTGAAATTTTTGTTATTGCCACGCAAAAGCCTCGTCACCCGTCGGTACCTGCTTTTGATGAATGCGTTTCATTAAACGGGTACTTGTCGGTAAGCCCGTCGGTAATCCACGGAATATCACCCCCCTGAGACCTTTCTTCCTCCTCACTCGGAAACATCACTCTCTCTCTAAACTCTCTCTTTCTCTAGCCACACGCCGCCACCATCATTTTCCCTCCGTTCGCACCGGAGCTCCGTTTGCATCGGAGCTCTGTTTGAGAAACGGAGGCCACCTCTACGGTCCATGGGCTTTGGTGAGCATTTTAATCAGTTTAGTTTTTTTATTTGATTAACTTTTTCCCTTCATTTATGGGTGCCCATAGTGTTGTGTGTTTGTTGCATTGGGGAGTAATTATTGTTATTAATTTGTTAATGTAGGAGTTCTAGTTGAGGATAACAGCAACTATCGACTTTGGGATCGATTTGCTATTCTTTTTTCTTTATATTAGTCTATGTTTTGTATATTTATAGAGACTTATATTTTCTAGGATAAAGTTTTAGAAAATGAGGATTGCATGACTGGGGGGAAGGGCATAGAGGTCCTTCTTCGACTTGTTTGATTTGTTTGCTATGGGATTCTTTGTATTTGCAAAGATTGCAGGATGTATGTTGTGGAGTTATAAGGGAATGCGCAATAGAACGATTTGTAGGATTATGTGAATTGTATGTAATTATTAACATGTAACTGTTTCACTGTTCCTATTCTATTGTTGATTTTTTTAATAATGTCTATAATTGTTGAATTGACTGATATATCTAACGATGGAAGCTCCTAATTATAGGGGAGGTGCTATCAAAATTTTGTTAATTATTGTATGGGAATAATAGATTAAAAAAAGTAACTGTATTAAGAAAAACTTAAAAACTTAAAAGGAAATTGAGTTTGTTAAATAAAAGTTAAAGGCTAATTGAATGTGTTTTAAAGACCAAATACAATAAATATTTGACGATAGATGCTCTTGATTTAAAGGGAGATGCTGTTGAAATTTTGTTAAAGAAATTTATGGTTGGAAGTGTCTTTGGTAATGTCTTTGTTACATATTGAATAATCCATTTCTAAAGCAAGGTGGTTATACACTCTGACTTTAAAATAGAATCCTCCTTTATATTTAAAAATAACAAATAAGATTAAAATTTTGTCAAAATATAAGAAGACGGAAGTTGACATAATTGACATGATTGAATGCACAAGTAACCACCCAATCAGAACTCATGATGATGAAATAAGTGCTAGTAGTGCTGATGATTCACCTAGTGATCAACAACAGAATGATGATAAAAACAGCCCTGCACGTTCAGATTAACTAAGGTGTTTAATATTATATGTAATATTATTATGAATTATGAAATTATAATAATTTTTTGATTTAATGAATTTTTTTATGGACTACTTTTTAATTGTTTTAGTATGGATGGTAGAGGTAGAGGCCGACCTCGGAAGGTCGGTTTACCCACCACCACCTCCGCCACCGCCCCTACCGCCTGCCACCTTTGCCACCACCCTTTCCACCACCTCCCCTTCCACTACTTCTACCTCTACCTCAGTCCCTACCATCAGCACCCCAGACTTTAGGATGATGCCCACTCTTGGGTATGCCAGGCCCCGACCTCCCCTGTATTCACACCCACAGCCTACTCGCATCAGTGATCCCTCTCCTAGCCCTACCACTGCCCCTACTCCTAGCCCTGTATCTGATCAGACTCCTCCTTCCTCCACTGGGTCATAGGCACAAGACGTATATGGGAGGCCTCTCGGCCTTGATGGCAGGCCACTTGGGGCTGATGGTAAACTGCTCTGTCAGATCAGGCCGGACAGTAAAGACAAATAAGTTGAATTTGTTTCTCATAACATTATAGTCTTACATTGCTTTTGACAATTAAACTATTTTGATTGTTTTTTTTATTTATTTTATCTATGTAATAGTTTTGAGCTGTTTGCATCGGCTCACCACAGGATCATGGAGGTTATACAGAGTCGGTATAACCATCCATGGCCTACATGGAGTGACATCCCAAAGACTACCATGGCATCGTTTTGGGAGGAATGGAAGGTAGTTCTATGATTTATTTGCTTTTATTAAAATATATGTTTATATTATTTAATTGCATGCTTAAATATAATAACTTGTATGCTGTGAATTTTGTATACAGAAATCCTTCTACATTGACCCCTAGCATGAGCCTGTAGTGAAAAGGCCTTGGAAGATTAGGTCATCCAAGAGATTGTGGGATATGTTTCATGCTATCCGTAAGGGGTAGATGAGTAGCTCGTGGCTGGGGGATGCCATGCTCAGTGAGCTGCAGCACCACTGGGCCAGCGACCCAACCTTTAAGGATAGGTCGATTAAGGGAAAGACAAACTGAGCCTCACAGAAAGGAGGGTTGCTGCACACCGGTGGCTCAAGCATCCAGGAGGGAACCCACAAGCATTTGCTAATTTTTTAATCTTTATAAATTTTATAGTAACATTTACTGTATTTGAATTATGGCAAA
Source organism: Dalbergia cochinchinensis (assembly GCA_031216125.1). NCBI lineage: Eukaryota > Viridiplantae > Streptophyta > Magnoliopsida > Fabales > Fabaceae > Dalbergia > Dalbergia cochinchinensis. Next base: position 69,834,363 of record CM062376.1, on the reverse strand, counting down.
TACTATATGTATATGACTTTATTATGCCTATTTGTGTAGGTGAGGAAGTTGAGCCACCCTCCGACACAGAGTGAGCTATTTCTGGAGACCCACACCCAAAAAAGGTGTGCAGAGGGATGATAATGAGTCTGGAGAGAGCTGGGTGGATGCTTAATCCGAGACGACCTATGTAAGTTTGAATTTGTACATAACCTTACTTAACTTTTATTATTATTTTCATTTATGTCGTAATTATTGCTTACAATGTGTTTTATTTTTTTCCCTTGGAGCACGAGTTTACTAACCTGCAGGAGTAGGCCTGGACCCAATACTGCACCCGGTGGTAGAGGTTTGGGCCCGATGCTGACATTCTTTCTCCTCCAAACAAGGAGAATGTCTGGGCCCAGGTGGTTGGTGGCCCTTACAAGGGCTGCATATATGGGATGGGGTACTATCCTGAGAGTATATCCCTATCCTCCGCCATTGGGTCAACTACTGGGGATGATACCCTAAGGGAGCTTGTGCATGCCCTCAACTAGGAGTTGCAACAGCAGGCACAGCTCATCCAGCAGCAGGAGCAACAGGCACAGTTCTTTCAGCAGCTCTAGGAGTAGCAGGCAGGTCGAACAGCTTTGAAGTAGGAGTTAAGAGAGATCCGAGAGCTTAAGCTCTCCTTGGAGCGCCAGCAGCAAGAGATAGCGTAGAAGGAGAAGGCTCAGCTTCGGAAGATACAGCAGCAGGTCACTGCATAGGTGATGAGCTTCTTTTAGGGCATGCAGGCTTCGGGATCCTCCAACTCCAGCAAGACGCTCTCCTAGACCCCATTCCCCCATATCCCACTCCCATCCATTGATGAGGGCCAGTCACAGTCGAACGGGGCGGATGATGATGATGATGATGCCGCCGATGCCACCGACGATGCCAGTGCCCGGGACTTTAGCTAGTTTTTATTTATCTTCATTTTTCTTCCATTCGGGATTTTTTTTTTTACATTTATTATGATTTGTGTATATTTTATTATCATAATTTGATATTTTATTTAATCAGTTTAATTTATTCTTTTTATCAATTTATTATTTTCTTATTTAATATCATTTTAATTGATAATTAGGATATTATATAAATAAATATATAATTAATAAATAAAATGTTATCAATCACAACATTGGTAAAAGGAGAATTTTTTTAAAAATTATTTATTATTGATGGGCATAGCCGTCAGTAATATGGATTATTTATTTTATAATGAATTGCAGAAAAATATAAAGCCGTTGATGAAAACTAAAAAAAACCAAGTTAAAAATGGAATAACCGTCGGTAAACCCCTTGTTAAAATTATATCTCTGACGGATGTGCTGACGCCTTTTATTTAATTGTATCGACCACTATTAAATCCATATGTCGGTCGGTAAATGGGTTGATAATAACCAATGGGTTTTTCAATACCGTCGGTAATATTGACTTCCATCGAAAAACCCATCAGTAATATCGTCGGAATACCGTGCATTTCTTATAGTGAGGGATAGGAATGGGGACAAATTTTATCTTTATAGGAATGACCGATGAGGGCCGTGTCCCTATTTTTGTTAAACGAGGTAAGGACGTAGATAACACACCTTTATTTCTTTTTTCAATTATCTTTATTGAATTTACATTATGTATGCATTTTTAATTTTAATTTGGATTATGTTGCATTAATAGTATTTATTATTATAGATATTTATGTTTCAAATTATAAAATATTTTTAAGTTGTTGACTTTTGGAAATTTTTTAATAAATCCCTAAATACCCATGAGGATTCAAATCCTGCCCGGAATAGGGAATAAGAACCCGTAGAATGTGGATGAAGATAAGAGGCAAGATTCTAAACGGCAACAAGAGGCGTGGGACATATCTTCTTTCTCATAGATACTCATTGTCGTCTTTTTAAATGGATCATGATATGATGAAATTAGAAATTTATTCCATTTTATTAGTTAATAATTACAACTTTCAAAATGTGTAAAATTTTCATAAAATAGACTCTTTATTATTAGTTATAGATTATTTAATGAGATTTTTCAATCTTATAAACATGATATTGGTACTGGATTAGAAATATGGGCTGGATACCTTGGCCCGAACCACGATAGCTTGGACATGGATCCTAGAGATCGGCCACATAGCACTCGGGTCTCCCATAGATTTACTCCAGATTTAGTTGAGGATATCTCCTAAATCCCAAATAGGATCTTTATATATCTCCCATCTTCTGTCATTATTACATCATATGTCAAATATTATATCATATCTCCTATAAATACGGAACATATCTAACATCTACTAAATCTCAGGAATATCTCCTCTATACATGGAAGATTATCTCCTAACTTATCACATAGTCATCTCACAAATACAAGGGGCTCAACGGCCACCCCCCGCTTGAGCATCGGAGTGTCTTTGTAGGTACCTTACCCCTTGCTTGCAAGGATATTAGAGCTACTTGTACCCTTATCACATTTCTAGGTAAGAACATTGGCACCCACTGTAGGGCAGGTAAACAAGTCTACCCTACCAACATCTGAAGAATGAGTAGGTCGCAAAACAAATCAATTTTTGAGTGATATCTCATCATAATTCTGCAAATCCTTATTAGGAACTTCATTCTTTATCAACTAAAACAAACTCGTAGGTGTAGGTAGAAAAGCGCACGTGAAGTGGGTTGAATCATACTTCACTTTTTCTTTCCTTTTTTGCTTCTAAAAACTTAAGCAACATACTATTAAGCTTTGAGCTTAAAGTGCAGCGGAAACAACTTTAGTTATTTCAGAAAGTTACTTTTGAAATGATAGCAAATATAATGACAGAGCGCATAACAAATTTAAAGAATAACATAGAATAATAAAAGTAATGCAGTAATATAAAGGAGTTAAAGGAGAGAAAGGTACTACACAGAGGTTTTTATACTGGTTTGGCCAAAGCTGCTTGCATGAAATTCTTAACAACTGTTGAGTTCCACTAAAATCTTTCTCAAACCGAGAAAATTGGATAGTCTTTATAGTAGCCTTCCCATGCTCTTATGTGTAACCAGCAGCAACGTCTACTGTCACAAACCAAGTGGTCTTTGACCAGCCTCTCTAACCTGAACCAGTGACTAGCAAGTGCACTCTGCTATCACAACATGAGTAGTCTTTAACCAGCCTCTCCAAGCTAATCTTGAGTAATCTTTGACCAACCTCTCCAAGTTAAACCGTGACCAGTAGCTAACCCTACTATCGTGTTGCAAGTAGGCTTTGAATAGCCTCTCCAAGCTAACTCACACCAATCACTACTAGATCAAGAATACAAAAAGTTTGTGTTTGGGTTTGCACTCAAACTAACCTACACTCAAGTTTCCGTAAGATGTATAATAACAGACTTGGAGAAAACTTGAATGACATCTTTCTAAGATTCTTCCTTGAAATAACATACGATCAACTAAGAACATAGAAAGAAGAGTTTATAGAGAAGAAACTAATTACAAAATATAATGAACTTTACAAGAGATAAGGAGAAATTTTCATAATATTTCAGCTCTTATGCAATGTCAATCTTATTTTCTTTATAGCCACAACATTTCTATTTATAGATGGTCTTCTTTTTTTACTGTTGCCCTTGATCAGTTGTCCAAGTGACATATGTTAATCATCTGTTTGTATCTTGGAAAAGTAGTCTAGAGGAGTAGCTCATTATCTGTCAGAATTGTTTTAAAAGCCATTGTGAAATAGAGGTTTCTGATGTTACCTTCATAAACTATTTTTTACTTTCTAAACGAGGTTTCTAAACTTTTCCTTCTAGAAGATGGAGTGGTTGATTAAGTTGGCAAAAGAGATGACGTGCTAGTCTGTAATTGGATTTGACTTTAAGGTTGCGTCCTACTTTCTAAAGATCCATTCATTGGTTTCTTGTATACAATGATTTTCTTCAGTCCATTAAGCACGTGTAAGTTCAAATCATGATATAATTTTCACTTTTATTGAGTTCCTATCTTTTTAAATGAGATAAATCATGTTTACACATGTAAAGTAGAATTATTTTCGCTTCAAGAAACGTGTTATGTAAACGAAATAACTTATTTGCTGTATCAAGAAAACTCAAAGAAACCATCAATCATTCTTCAAAATATTTTCTTTAAATTGGTTGTGTTATCACTCAAAACATTTTATATTAACGCTTTTTGAAAGGTTTTGAAGCTAACAATTTCCCCTTTTTTGATGATAACAAACCAATAGAAGAAAATCTTTTGAAGAGATTTTGAAAGAAATATAACATGGTATGGAGCATAGATAAAACCAATTTCTTTCAACACATCATAAGATGTGATTTTTAGAGAGTCCTGTTCTGTAAGCATGATAAAAACGTTTAATTGCCTTAAGTGACTCAAATTAGAGCTGTTTTTATTTCTCTTAACATTTCTGAAGTTACTCAGAGTACTTTTTGAGAGGTATCAGAGAAAGAGAAAAAAAAGATATCATCGTTAAACTTTCTAAATAAATACAGCCTGATTTTTTCTAAAAAAGAAAGTGTGTTTGAATAAATTGAGTAATACTTGTGATATTTACTCTTGATTTGATTTTTTTTTCAATACGTCTTTATCCAAATTTATTTTTTTCAAACTTGATGCAATTTTTTGTGTATGAAAACTTGAAAAAACAAACTTTGCACACAAGTGAAATTTCTAAACCTCATAGAAACCTTATTTCAAATATTATCACGAATGTTACATGAGGTTTCTGAAGCTCAACAAGGTTTGATCCCAATTATATCAGAGCACCATTTTTCAAGCTTATGAAATGAAAAAGGAAACTTCATAACTTTGTGTACGCAGAGCGTATGTTCTGAAAACACAAAAATCTTTTAAAACCATATGCAATGACTTATATATCAAAGTATATGACATGATATGTTCTAGAGCTAATCATACAGATAGAAACTGATGTAATTGGGTATTAAAGCAGGAGTAGAAAACTAATGTAGCTACATATTAGATCGAGCTAATAATATAAGCATGCATATTTGATTAGCTAAATCGAATATATCTATCAGTGTGTGATGTGTGTGTGTGTGTGTGTGTCATGTAAGATCTTATCAGAACAAAAATAAGAAACATAACAAGTGTGCTAAAAATAGATATATTAGAGCAATAGAAAGAAAATGTACCGGAGCATAAACTAAAAGGATCAAAGCTATTAAAAAAAATTTAACAGAGCAAAAACAAAAAAGATAAGATTTCACAACAAAAAGAATTAAATATGCCAATGCAAAAAAAAATTTCTACGATTTTGTTCCCCCTGAATTTCTCAGCATAAGAATTTCTTCTCTTTTTTTCTCCCCCTTTTAACATCAACAAAAAAGAAGTATGCTGAAAAACAAAAACACCAACATCAACCCCGATGCCTAACTTCATGAAGGATCTCCTAAGTATTCTGAAGAATCTGAAGTAGTAATTCTTCATGACTCTAGAGTTGGGCACCTTGCTCAATGTTGATGGCTTTAACTCGATCCAATCTAGAAGAAATATCCCTTTGATTTGACATAAGAATCTGGAACTGTTGAGAACTTGATGAAGCCTTGGTTGAAGGCTAGTGTGGCAAGTGGATGGTTACTGGAGCATCCTTGGGTGTTGACTCTAGTATGTCTAGGGGTATGGTTTCCGTAGACTTTGGCAATTCAACCTCATCAATAGAATACAGAGTAGTAGGTGGTAGAGAAGATGGAATTTGCACAACAGTGGTGATAGGAGTAGAAATAGGAGTCGAAACAGGATCGGGAACATGATCCGAGGTAGAAGCAATAACTTCTTCAACATGAGGAGCACCAATCTTTGAAGTCCAGTCCTCTTCCTCTTCCGCTAGGGAGATATAAATGGAAAGAGGAGGTTGAGGCACCATCAGAATAACAACAGTCTCTGGTTCAACTAGCTCCTTAATGATAGGTTCTACAAGGAATAATTCACTCATTCTAGCCTTTTGATTCCTGAATAGGTTTTCTTCTTCTTCAGATGAAGATGTTTATTCTTGTTCTTCTTCTTCTTTACCTTTATCCTCTTTAGAGTTAGTGAAGATAACCTTGTAACTTGCTTGTTGATATTTTGTAAACTCTTTTAGAATCATAGAAATTCTAGTTTCATGTCTAGGAACATCTTTGAGTTTGGACTCAATATCTCTCCTTCTAATAATTCCTATTAGTTTGCTAGGCATCTTTTCTGATCTTTTTTGAAACCCATTATTTGAATAAGAAGTGTCATTGTCTGTTTTTGAATAAGGTAGTTGTTTCTGAGATTCTTAATATTCCATTCTATCCTTCTTTTATCTTTGGTGATTACACTAAGCATATAATCCATTATAAGTCTTGGCATATTCACCTTTCTTTTGGCCATGAGACAGTATAGGAGCATACAGCCCATGCCTACTAGTGCACCTGTGCTTCCTATCCTAAGAAGGATAGAGAATTGTACTATCGTATATACTTTTCTTGCCCATACACTGAGCATGGCAGTTGTAATCATGCTAGGTTTGTAAAGGATGAAGTCTGTTCAGTACCTTGACAAATCTCCTTTATTTATCCCTAGGGAGTAGGCCCAGGTGGGTGAGGAAGAGCAGACGATGCCTTTGCAAAATGCCTTGATAATCCTTGACAGTCTAATAGGGCTGACCTTTATGGCGTAATCACGGATCACCATTTTCAATATTGAGGTTACAGTCCCTTTCAATTAGGAATAGAAAGCTACTACAAGCCCTGGAAAGATTCTGTCATTGATGTTCAGATATTTTTCCCATCCTTGAAAAGAGAAAACTTCATTGAGAATAGATAAACTTTGCTAAAGTTCTTTCTTTAACATATTTCCCGATGACATCTTCCTTAAAGAGAAGTTCTTTTCATAGAAATCTTGCATCTCTAGATCACAGTACATGTGAAAAGTTGCCCTTTTTTAATCGATCGGTTGAGTTCTTTTCCTTCAATCATTTAGGTTGTAGATGAGAGGATGAATAGAAGGTTAAAACTTGAGAAAGTTTGAGAGAAAGGGTTACAGTTATAAAGATGATTTATGAGCAAGAGAATATGAAATGGTTGAGGTCTCTGGAGCATAAGATTATTAAAGATGAAAGTAAAAGTGTGACGTGTGATGAGTGGTGTAACACCCTAGTAATTAACCAAATACACCTAGGTTGAATCCGATTAATGACTAGACTTTACTCCTTACTTTGGTTCTTTCTTCATAATTTGAAAATACTTAGTGAAATTACGAGCCATTTTTTTAAAAAAAAAAACATAATTGAAAACGTGAGCCGAGTACAACGTGAACGAGTAAGCGGAGTATAATAAGACGTTTAAGAATATATCACATCATATCACTTTGGCTCCATCATATAACATCCATAAGCACATTATAACATATATTTACATACAATAACCTCACTCAAAGGGTGGGTTATGATCATACATCATTGTCTTATGCAAACCCATAAAAGAAAATATACATAAGGAAATACATGCCCTTAAACTAGATAACTCCATAAGCCGGGAAGGTTATCCTAAAACTAGGGTGCATGAACACACATAAATCTACTAAGAACCTTCTATGGCCTTTGTCACGGAAATGGGGAATAAATCCGATCCATCGATGAGCTCCCTCGGGAGGGACACACGAGATGCACCGGTGAGAGTCGCATGGACGGCCTTCTTGCTAACCTCGGCCGAACAAGCTGTTTCCTCACTACCCTCTCTTACGTGTGGGAGTAGGAGCAGAGCCCTCAGAATATTCATGAGTGGGAGTGTCCTCTGAAGGATCAGTTTCATAATATCTCGTCACGGGAACATACTGAAATCCATGGACTGAGATGAAGCGGGATAAGAACGTAACATCCTTTCATCAAGTGGACGTGCATGTTCAAAAACCATTTCATCGCCATAGGGAGAAGTAGGAGAAAATCGATAACTAGGGACAGGATGTGCAAATGGGCGACCTATGTAAATAAAAACACGAATCACGCATCTCCTTCAAATGATACGAGCGATGCAGGATCATAGTGGAATTCCCAAGTAGGGTATCAACGAGCAGGGCGAATGTCGCCATTTGAATCTGGAGACAATGGCGGAAATAAAGAAAAGGAGTGAGAATCTTGCTAAAGAATTCTCGTAGGGTACCTCCTTCTACGATGTCATCATCAAAGTCCCCAGGAACCTCGGGATTATTCTAAAATAGTGAGCATGCAAAGATTCATTTTAAGTTCGGACAAATACTTAACCGAGATTCGTCAATTTTTAATCATGCGTCTTATAATACATCATAATCTTAACATGTCATATTTACAATGAACTTTTCCTTTATCATTACATCATATTCCTCATCATCATTATCAAAATAACATGCATAAAAGAACGTCATATAATATTAGCTACACATGGACACAATGCACATATTTCATTTCTTTAGTGCCTTAGGTGACTTAAAATCTTATCATCATCATTATTTTCCTTGGGCCACCTTATACTCCACCCTTTTGAGAGTAATTTAGGTTATGAGCTCATACTTTACTAGTCGTCACTAGCATATACTTATCCCTTTTGATAAGCTAAAGTCCCGACTCTACCCTTTTGAGAGAACGGATTAGGGGGCTAAAATCACCTTTTCACCACCTATAGTCTGATGGTTTCAAAGGATCATTTTCTTATAAGTTTAAGTCACCATTAAATCTTTGCATGTTATATCACAATACAATTCATAAACATCATAGCATTTTCTCATTTATAGTCTTAAGCTAGAATAATATATATCAACTATAATCATGCATCTGGGAGATTCCCAGGAAAGAGAGGTGGGTCACAATGGACACGCTTAAATACCAAGTCTTTCCTTAGCCAGAACCTTTCCAAATTACACTTTTACAATGATACACTTTCTTCTAGCAACAAAGGTAAATTTTACATAATAAAGAATATTTCATGCATAAGCATTCTCATTATTTGCAACAGCAACTATAACATGCAAGCCAGGAAATCATTCAATGATATCAAGTACTTAATAAGCATTCAATACTTACATAAAATTATCAATTATAGAACTAATTAGTTATGCACCTAAGAGATTTATTACCATCCTTACGATTATTTATAGGCCTTAAGAACACTATTAAATCAAATGGGGTAGCATAGGTAGTAAGTTGTTCCTAAGGTTTTACGGTATGCTAGAAGTTATGTTTTAAATCCTTTCTTGTTACCAACTTTCCCTATGATGTTGAAATTAGTTACTAAACCAATTATGAATCATTCTCCCTTATTTAAACATAATAAAACCTGGTTCTTATCGTTGCTAAAGATTCTAGATAGAATGCATAAATTTCATTCCCTAGAGTTCTAGAAATCTTGTTTTAAAGGTTTTCTAGTTGCTAAGTTCATTTTTAGTGTTCGGGATCAATCCTAGTCTAATTGATACCAAATTTTTCGTGGCTAACTAATCCTAGACAGAATTATAACATACTAAAACAGATTTGGCATTGGCTAAACTTAAAGGGGTCAAAAACTAGGTAAATTCTAGCTCTTCGGTTGTTCTAGGGAGCTAGTTTTATCTTTAACATGCAGTGAATCATTCTCTTAACAATAAACCATAATTATCACAACTTCAAACATATCAAATCATTATCACACATTGATACTAAACTCATATCAGTGGCCGAATCATGAACCTCATGCAATTACATAGAATCATATTTTAAGTGCATATAAAATACTAGTTCCCCGTAAAATCCTTGCAAAGTCTTAAAACTCATTTAGAAACTAGTTCTTTTGTCAAACTTGGGAGGATCTTCACAATTAAAATTCTCACTTAAGATAAATGGAGTAAGTCTTGAGCTTTAGAGATTTAGGTGACATCTTAGAATTATAAACATGCTATGCAACCTTATTTTAATCTTATCTTTATAAGGTGATAGCTTGGAATTATAAACATGATATGCAATTCCATTTCTTTATCTTTAAGATTTAAGGTGATGACTTGAAAATTAAACATAATGCAAGAATTTGAAATATAAACATGATGCAAGAAACTGGAACGGTGGTAATCCGCACAGGACCAATAGAGGGAGAAGAGAATATTAAGAAACCGGAGCGGTAGTCCATACGGGACGATGAAGGGAGAAGAGAATTATTATTACATCTTTTTAAGCTCCAATCTCAAGACTTTTTAAAGAATAAATTCTTTAACTCCAATAATCATATTTCTTTGCTTGTGATACATGGCCAAGTCTTTGACCTCTAGGATCTTTAGGTGATGGCATAAAATAAACATGCCATGCGTTGATTCTTTTAGCCATTATAAAATAAAGTGTGTAACACCCTAGTAATTAACCAGATACACCTAGGTTGAATCTGATTAATGACTAGACTTTACTCCTTGCTTTGGTTCTTTCTTCATAATTTGAAAATACTTAGTGAAATTACGAGCCATTTTTTTTTAAACACATAATTGAAAACGTGAGCCGAGTACAACGTGAACGAGTAAGCGGAGTATAATAAGACGTTTAAGAATATATCACATCATATCACTTTGGCTCCATCATATAACATCCATAAGCACATTATAGCATATATTTACATACAATAACCTCACTCAAAGGGTGGGTTATGTTCATACATCACTATCTTATGCAAACCCATAAAAGAAAATATACATAAGGAAATACATGCCCCTAAACTAGACAACTCCATAAGCCGGGAAGGTTATCCTAAAACTAGGGTGCATGAACACACATAAATCTACTAAGAACCTTCTATGGCCACTGTCCTGGAAATGGGGAATAAATCCGATCCTTGATGAGCTCCTCGGGAGGGACACACGAGATGCACCAGTGAGAGTCGCATGGATGGCCTTCTCGCTAACCTCGGCTGAACAACTGTTTCCTCACTACCCTCTCTTACACGTGTGGGAGTAGGAGCAGAGCTCTCAGAATATACATGAGTGGGGGTGTCCTCTGAAGGATCAGTTTCAGAATATCTCGTCTCGGGAACATATTCTGGAAATCCATGGACAGCAGATGAAGCGGGATAAGAACGTCACATCCTTTCATCAAGTGGACGTGCATGTTCGAAAACCATTTTATCGCCATAGGGAGAAGTAGGAGAAAATCGATAACTAGGGACAGGATGTGCAAATGGACGACCTATGTAAATAAAAACACGAACTGCGCACCTCCTTCAAAATGATACGAGCGATGCCGGATCATAGTGGAATTCCCAAGTAGGGGTATCAACGAGCAGGGCCGAATGTCGCCATTTGAATCTGGAGACAATGGCGGAAATAAAGAAAAGGGAGTGAGAATCTTGCTAACGAATTCTCGATGGGTACCTCCTTCTACTGATGTCATCATCAAAGTCCCGGGAACCTCGGGATTATTCTAAAATAGTGAGCATGCAAAGATTCATTTTAAGTTCGGACAAATACTTAACCGAGGTTCGTCAATTTTTAATCATGCGTCTTATAAAGCATCTTATTCTTAACATGTCATATTTACAATGAACTTTTCCTTTATCATTACATCATATTCCTCATCATCATTATCAAAATAACATGCATAAAAGAACGTCATATAATATTAGCTACACATGGACATAGTGCACATATTTCATTTCTTTAGTGCCTTAGGTGACTTAAAATCTTATCATCATCATTATTTTCCTTGGGCCACCCTATACTCCACCCTTTTGGGAGTAATTTAGGTTATGAGCTCATACTTTACTGGTCGTCACTAGCATATACTTATCCCTTTTGATAAGCTAAAGTCCCGACTCTACCCTTTTGAGAGAACGGGTTAGGGGGCTAAAATCACATTTTCACCACCTATAGTCCGATGGTTCCAAAGGATCATTTTCTTATAAGTTTAAGTCACCATTAAATCTTTGCATGTTATATCATAATACAATTCATAAACATCATAACATTTTCTCATTTATAGTCTTAAGCTAGAATAATATATATCAACTGTAATCATGCATATAGGAGATTCCCAGGAAAGAGAGGTGGGTCACAATGGACACGCTTAAATACCAAGTCTTTCCTTAGCCAGAACCTTTCCAAATTACACTTTTACAATGATACACTTTCTTCTAGCAACAAAGGTAAATTTTACATAATAAAGAACATTTCATGTATAAGCATTCTCATTATTTGCAACAACAACTATAACATGCAAGCCAGGAAATCATTCAATGATATCAAGTACTTAATAAGCATCCAATCCTTACATAGAATTATCATTATAGAACTAATTAGTTACTAAACCAATTATGAATCATTCTCTTAACAATAAACCATAATTATCAGAACTTCAATCATATCAAATCATTATCACACATTGATACTAAACTCAGATCAATGGCGAATCATGAACCTCATGCAATTACATAGAATCATATTTTAAGTGCATATAAAATACTAGTTCCCCGTAAAATCCTTGCAAAGCCTTAAAACTCATTTAGAAACTAGTTCTTTTATCAAATTTGGGAGAATCTTCACAATTAAAATTCTCACTTAAGATAAATGGAGTAAGTCTTGAGCTTTAGAGATTTAGGTGACATCTTAGAATTATAAACATGCTATGCAACCTTATTTTAATCTTATCTTTATAAGGTGATAGCTTGGAATTATAAACATGATATGCAATTCCATTTCTTTATCTTTAAGATTTAAGGTGATGACTTGAAAATTAAACATGATGCAAGAACTTGAAATATAAACATGATACAAGAAACTGGAGCATGTAATCCACACAGACCAGAGAGAGGAGAAGAGAATATTAAGAAACCGGAGCTGTAGAGTCCGCATGTGACCAAAGAGAGGAGAAGAGAATTATTATTACATCTTTTTAAGCTCCAATCTCAAGACTTTTTAAAGAATAAATTCTTTAACTCCAATAATCATATTTCTTTGCTTGTTATACATGGGCAAGTCTTTGAGCTCTAGGATCTTTAGGTGATGGCATAAAATAAACATGTCATGCGTCGATTCTTTTAGCCATTATAAAATATAGTGAGAGCATAAATTAAATATGAGATGCAACCTCTTTATTATCTTGAAAGATTAAGTGATGACTTGAAACATAAACATGAAATACAAGCTTGGAATTTAAACATGAGAAATGCAAGTTCATTTATTCATTCTTGAAAATTTAGTGATGACATAGAAGGTAAACATGGTTATGCAAAGCATAAACTTAATCATGGATGCAAATTCATTTTGTTTCTTTACTAGAGCTCCTTCAAGACTTTAAAAGAATTATAAATTCAACCCAATACATATCTTAACAAGAAATAAAACATAAAAGGAAAATACATCTTTCAAGTTCTAAACTAAAAATCTTTGTTTTAGCATCATAAAGCATTATTCTTTAAAGTTTTGCATCAAGTGGAATTTTCAAGCTTTAGAGGTCTAACTTGTGATGGATTTACAACCCACCCTCAAGGTCCTCATCATCAAGCCATCATCTTAGTTCCACCTAGGCCATATGGTTGAATTGGTTAAAGAAAAATTGAAGAGGAAAACCAAAATGAAAAGCTAAGGTAAGTTCATAATTTCATCATTTTGAGCTAAAAACACAACTCCTCAAAGCATAGAAATAAATTTAAAAACTACTCCCAACCTAATTTGAGTTGAACAAGAGGAAGAGAACTTGGTTTCTTGAAGTGAAATGAAACAAAATCTCTTTGAAAAAATTGAAGAAAGAATTCAGCCAAAGAGGAGGAAGAAAGAAAGTTTTTGGTGCTCCTAAACACTAGTTATGAACCAAGCATTCCAAAACCACTCAAGCAAGCCTATTTATAGAAGATTTTGAGGCTTCTAATTGGCCAAAATGATGAGGTAGTGGACGGAATTTTGCAGGAGAAATAAGGGAGGAAAAATCATTTTAGACAAAGTTGTATGAAATTAAGGAATTATGTCTCTTATGGTGACATTTTGGCATTTTGTTTTAGTGCAACTTTTGGCAATAATTCAGCTGCATAATGGCATCAATAATTTCATCCATTACAGCCCAAAGAAGTGAAATTTGTGTGTTCCATGCATTATTTAGGTGTAGGCAAGGTATTCATGTAATTTAGAGAATTTACGGTTAAGGGTTTAAGTGAATTAGTAAGCAATTTGGGTGTTTTTGAGCAATTTTGGGTTCTAATCAATCTAAATACATAATTTTGACTCTAGATTAATATTTAGAATTTAATAAGCTTTAATTTGAGCCTAATATTGCTTAGGTTGGTATCTGAATCAAAAATCTCGAATTCATGGCGCCCAAAAGCAGGGCAAAATCGTACTTTCACTTAAAAGCGCCTGAGGCCACCCGAGCTTAACCAATGGTTAATCATGGCTTAAAAACACATTTTAAAACATTTTAGTGAGGTTCGGGCTCAGTCGGCACGCACATCGAGTTAAAAGCTTATTGCAGGGGCGTGTTGGTCATTTCGCGCGTCGTAACTCAAAATTGAGATCCTTCTGCTCTATTAACACACATAATACAAACAATCCCTTATTATCCTCAAAATATCCCCTTGAGAATAGGTGGGGCCCACGATCCTTATTTTCTGAGTAAAATAACTTCAGGTGCATTTTGGTCATTTTATACGTACAGAAATTCGGGATTTGTGACTCTCGCATGAATCGTTCCTAACCTCTCTTCTAATGTTATATTCCTTTATTGAGGATTGTTCGGCTTCAAATCTTATGTAATAATTACCTACGGTAATTCGGTAATTGATTAATTTCTAATGACAGTAAAAATTACAGTAAAAATTGGGGCGTTACAAAGTGAGAGCATAAATTAAATATGAGATGCAACCTTTTTATTATCTTGAAAGATTAAGTGATGACTTGAAACATAAACATGAAATACAAGCTTGGAAAATACATCTTTCAAGTTCTAAACTAAAAATCTTTGTTTTAGTATCATAAAGCATTATTCTTTAAAGTTTTGCATCAAGTGGAATTTTCAAGCTTTAGAGGCCTAACTTGTGATGGATTTACAACCCACCCTCAAGGTCCTCATCATCAAGCCATCATCTTAGTTCCACCTAGGCCATATGGCCGAATTGGTTAAAGAAAAATGAAGAGGAAAACCGAAATGAAAAGCTAAGGTAAGTTCATCATTTCATCATTTTGAGCTAAAAACACAACTCCTCAAAGCATAGAAATAAATTTAGAAACTACTCCCTACCTAATCTGAGTTGAAGAAGAGGAAGAGAACTTGGTTTCTTGAAGTGAAATGAAACAAAATCTCTTTGAAAAAATTGAAGAAAGAATTCAGCCAAAGAGGAGGATAAAGAAAGTTTTTGGTGCTCCTAAAAACTAGTTATGAACAAAGCATTCCAAGACCACTCAAGCAAGCCTATTTATAGAAGATTTTGAGGCTTCTAATTGGCCAAAATGAGGAGGTAGTTGGCGGAATTTTACAGGAGAAATAAGGGAGGAAAAATCATTTTAGACAAAGTTGTATGAAATTAAGGAATTATGTCTCTTATGGTGACATTTTAGCATTTTGTTTTAGTGCAACTTTTGGCAATAATTCAACTGCATAATGGCATCAATAATTTCGTCCATTACAGCCCAAAGAAGTGAAATTTGTGTGTTCCATGCATTATTTAGGTGTAGGCAAGGTATTCATGTAATTTAGAGAATTTACGGTTAAGGGCTTAAGTGAATTAGTAAGCAATTTGGGTGTTTTTGAGCAATTTTGGGTTCTAATCAATCTAAATACATAATTTTGACTCTAGATTAATATTTAGAATTTAATAAGCTTTAATTTGAGCCTAATATTGCTTAGGTTTGATTATCTGAATCAAAAATCCCAAAATTGGCAGCGCCCAAAAGCAGGGCAAAATCGTACTTTCACTTAAAAACTGCCCGAGGCCACCCGAGCTTAACCAATGGTTAATCATGGCTTAAAAACACATTTTAAAACATTTTAGTGAGGTTCGGGCTCAGTCGGCACGCACATCGGAGTTAAAGCGATCGCTTGAGGCGTTTTGGTCATTTCGCGCGTCGGAACTCAAAATTGAGATCCTTCTGCTCTATTAGCACACATAACACAAACAATCCTTTATTATCATCAAATCATCCCCTTGAGAATAAGTGGGGCTTACGATCCTCATTTTCTAAGTAAAATAACTTCAGGGGCATTTTGGTAATTTTATACGTACAGAAATTCGGGATTTGCGACTCTCGCATGAATCGCTCCTAACCTCTCTTCTAATGTTATATTCCTTTATTGAGGATTGTTCGGCCTCAAATCTTATGTAATAATTACCTACAGTAATTCGGTAATTTCTAATGACAGTAAAAATTACAGTAGAAATTGGGGCGTTACAAGTGGAGAGTTATTTAAGTAATGATACATGAATGACTGAAGGTGAAATGATGTGGGAGAGAGAAACTCAAAAGAGTGGGAATTATCCCACCCTTTTTCATTTTTTTTTCAAAGAGAGTGGTTTCTGAAGCATGGAACTACTTTCTGAATATGTTTACTTACTGAGCTCTTCTTCCACATTTTGACCATCACAACATCACTGCTTTCCCACGATACATCCATTCTTCTGATTCTAAACCACGTGAGACCAAATATATCCCATCTTCTGATCCTCTGCACTTTTTGATGATCGTCTTGTCTACTCTCTGAGCTTGCAAATTGACTTTCTATTCTTCATTGATTTTCTGGCCTTGCAACCTGATGTTATGAACTTGCAAACTGATGTCTTCATATAGGCATCAGTTTAAGGCAATGAAGGGGAATACCCAGAGTTTGTGTACATGAATGCTTATACAGATTCAAAAACCCTTAAGTTCAAAAGCTTTTTCAAAACACAAAAGCGATCTTCAACTAATGATTTTGTGAATATATCAGACACTTGGTCATCAGTATTCATAAACATTAACTCAACATCTCCTTTCTGAACATGATCATGGATAAAAAGATGTTTGACATCGATATACTTGGATCTAGTGTGTTGGATAGGATGCTTAGCAAGATTAATAGCACTAGTATTATCACAAAAGATAAGGATTTTGGAATACCTCAGGTGATAATCTTCTAGCTCGTTCCTTATCGCTAGCATCTGGGTGCAGCAGTTAGCAACGGCTACATATTTATCTTCAGTCGTAGAGAGTGGAATGGAATTCTACTTCTTACACGACCAAGTGATGAGGCTTTTTCCAAAAAAGTAGTAGCATCGCTAGTGTTTCACTCTGTCTCCAGTGAAGTCAACATCATAGTAATCTACAATCTCATAGGATGTACCTTTCTCATACCATAAACCAATATTAGTAGTACTGGATAAGTATCAAAAGATTCTTTTGACATCATTTGAGTGTGATTGGTTTGGGTTCGATTGAAATCTAGCACAAATCCTTCCACTTAATTGAATGTCAGGTCTACTTACTGTAAGATACAAAAGTGAACCTATCATTCCTCTATAATTACTTTCTGATACCTTTTTGTCATTCTCATCGGCATCAATGATTTAGGATGGATGCATAGGGGTACTCATAGGTTTAGCTTGATCCATATTGAATGTTTGCAAAATTTTGAAAACTTTTCATAGAGAGAATGGTCAGAGGCGTCAAATAAAATATCATCAACATATATTTGAACTGTTAGAAAGTGATTATCTTGTTCAAGAGTAAAAAGAGTAATGTCAACATTATCTCTCTTGAACCCCTTCTTTAGTAGAAAAGTACTCATCCTTTCATACCAAGCTCGAGGAGCATGTTTCAGACCGTAGAGTACCTTTGTCAGCTTGAAGATATGGTTGGGAAGGTCTTCACTCTCAAAACTAGGAAACTACTTCACATAAACTCTCTCGAAAAGGAATCCATTTAAGAACTTTGGTAAAGAGTGAATCCCTTGAAGGCAACAAAAGAAAGTAGCATTCTTATGACTTCTAGTCTAGCTATTGGTGCAAAGGTTTTATCATAATTAATTCCCTCTTGTTGATTATAACCTTGTGCAACCAATCTTGTTTTGTTCCGGATGACTTTGCTAGCTTCATCAAGCTTGTTCCTAAACACCCATCTTGCTTTGATGATGGTCTTCCTTTCAGGCCTATCAACAAGCATCCAGACTTTGCTTTTCTCGAATTGGTTAAGTTCTTCTTGCATAACTTCTACTCAACTTTGATTACTCAAAGCTTTTCAATGCATTTAGGCTCGATGGTGGAGATGAAAACATAGTTTGACTAATTTCTAAGAGATGATCTAGTTTTCACACCCTTGGAAATATCTTCAAGAACTTTGTTATGACAAACTGCCTTTATATCATAAACTCCCTTATAGTTATTGTGGCCTTGAAGATTTTTAGTTTCTCTTTTATCTTCACAGTGCTCTTCTTCTTGCTTAGAAAGATCACTTTCTAAAGGCTTTGGAGTTCTGAGCTTGCTTTCTAAAGTATCCATGTTGTGGAGCTTACTTTCTGAAGATTGAGTTTTGATCTACTTATTTTTTGAAGAATCCTTGAGGTTCAGTTTTTCAAGATTTTAATTCAGCTCTTAAAGATCATTAGCAAAGTCCTTCTTGAGCTTTTTGAACTTGATGTGGATTGTCTCCTCAATGCATAAAGTTCTTTTGTTGTATACCCTGTAGGCTTTAGTGACCGAGGAATAACCTAAGAAAATGTCATCGTCACACTTAGGATCAAACTTTGCAACTTTATCCTTGGAGTTAAGGATAAAAAAAGATGAGCCAAAGATATGAAAATGAGAGATAGTGGGTTTTCTACCCTTCCATAGTTCATAAAGTGTTTTCTTGAGGATTGACCTTAGAAAGATTCTGTTTTGGATATAGCAAGAGATGTTTACAGCCTCTGTCCAATAACTTTTTGATAAACCACTTTCTAAAAGCATAGTCCTCTCTTGCAAACTTCTATTTTTCCTTTCAATAACCCCATTTTATTGGAGAGTTCTAAGTGCAGAAAACTCACAAAGGATGCTATCTTTTTCACAAAACTCTTTGAAAACATAATTTTCAAATTCTCCTCCATGATAAGATCTGATAGAGGTGATTTGGGAATCCTTTTCAATGCAAACATGTTTTGCAAAAACTTTAAATCTTTCAACCACCTTATCCTTAGAAGCTAGAAAGATAACCCATGTAAATCTCGAGTAATCATCCACAATGACAAGGCAGCATCTCTTCTCAACAAGACTAGCAGTCCTGGCTGGTCTGAAAAGATCCATTTGTAAAAGCTCAAGTGGCTTAGTGGTTGAAACCACATTCTTGTTGTGGAAAAAAACCTTGGTTTGCTTGCCTTTCACACAAAAATCACAAGTTGAGTCTGTAGGTGGAGATGTGCATGAAAAAGGGGGGTTGAATCGTGCATTGATTCTTTTTCATTTTTTGAAACTTCTGAAAAAGATTACTATCAAGTATAAAATTTGAAGTGCAGAGGAAACAAAGTTAGTGGCTTCAGAAAGTTACTTTTTAAACCTTACTAAATGAAACGCTCGGTATTAAAAAGGACAGCATAAAAAGAGCAGGAAAAAATTAAAGCCCATGATAAAATAATGAAGCAATAAAGGAAAATAAAAGAGATTAGGGTAAGAAAGAAAGGACACAAAGGATTTTGTAGTAGTTCGGCCAACATGCCTAAATCCAGTACTCAAAAACTATTGATGTTCCACTATAACAACAACTTTCTCGACCTGAGAAAGTAAAGATGGATAGTCTTTTCATTAGCCTTCCAAAGCTATCATCCAAGGATTTCAGAAACCACCTGTAACCAAGGATTTTCAGTAGTTCTATCTTCAGCGCTCTCCAATTGCGTGAGTAGTCTTGACTTTGACCTTTCCAAGTCAACCCGTGACTGACAAGTAACTCCTTCAGCACATTGCAAGTAGTGATAGTGAAATAGTTACATTTTAATAATTACATACAATTTACATAATCCTAAAAATAATTCTATTGTGCATCTCCTTATAACTCCATAATATGTGTCCTGCAATCTCTGCAAACATAAAGAATTTCACAGCAAACAATATAAACAAGTCAAGAAATGACCTCTATGCCCTTTTTCAGTCATATAATTCTCATTTCCTACAAGTCTATCCTAAAAAATATAAGTATCTATATATCCTACATATATATTAAATCCTTAAATTATATAAATAATAAGAAATTAGTTACCAACCTCTATTTGAATAAATGAAGTTAAAAAAAACTAATAAAAAACTAATTATTCTAAAGTTTTCATTCAACTCCTTCTGATGTCACCATTCGCAATAGCTTCTGTTTGTAATCATCATTTTCCAACAGCTGCTTATCTGATAAAAAAGTTGATTGAATGGTAACTAATTAAATAAGAAATCTCAATGTTGATGATTGGATTGGATTGGATTACCTTGTTACCAATCAAAGGCAATAAACGTTAACATTGTTTCTATCCGAAACATTAAGATGATAATTAAAAAACAATAAAAGGAAAAGTCATACAACAAGCCGCCCGGTGTCTCGTGTCCAAAGCACATGGTGCCACGAGAGTGTCACCGCTTGCTGGCCCCACCTTTCCTTTTCAATGTCTCCAGTGCTTCAATGAAATGATAGCGCAAAACTTCCTCATCATTGTATCTCTTGTTACACTACCCTACAAACGCCAAAGGACACGAAAGAGAATAAAGCAGATGTATGGAAAATGGAAATTGAAGAGAAGATATTTATTGGTGTTTGGGACGACAAATGGTCAAATAGAGTACATAAAACATGAACTCCAAAAGGAAAAATTCTGGTTTCCGGGATAACACCACCCTGAAGGGACAAAATGAAGGACATGGTTGAGTGTGAAAGAATGAAATATTCTCACTCCCAGTTCTAGTACTAGTTTAGTACCTTGTAAATCTTCAAAATCAAAACAATTCAGATACCTTGGCAAATCCAAAGATAGATACTGTCTGCATAAGCAAAGCAGGTCTTCTCTCTCTCTCTCTCTCTCTCCCCGTGTGTTTCCCTTTGCTTTAAACGAATATCCTTGTTTGTTTCTCTATGATCTAATGTTATTCTAACATGTCTTTACTCTTTATTTTGTTCTTCACGTATTGAATATTTTTCTCACTGACATGTGTCTCTCTTTGTGCTGGCCATGTTATTAATATGCTGGAGTATTGTTTTTGAAGATTCTCTGTACCTTGTGTTGAGATTTTCTGGGCATGCCAAATTTGCTTTTTTGGGTTTGGGAGTCAGTATTGTGAATTGTTGACTGATCTTGGATGTTTGCTTTGATTCTGTGACTTCTTCGAAATAAGAACCTGAATTTTTAAAGCTGAATTTTGGGCATCCAAAACTAACTTGCTCCTCTTGCCCGCTATGGGCCATTTTGGTGATTCCAGTCCTTGATCTGTAAACTGAATGCTTTTGTTATGTATAGCCTCTTGCAAATTAATTCCTTCTAGGACAGAAAAAATGAAAAAGAATCTTGATCTTATTGGATTCTTTTGAGGGGACGAAGTAAAACTTAGCTGTAACTATCTTAGTTCCAGAATGGATCGTTTTTGTTTTGATGACAGAGGTTATCTTTTTGGTCTAGGATTCCTGCTTTTATAATTTATTATGTAAGGGAATAAGAGAGAATTTTTAATGGTTAGTTGAAAAACATTTATTTACCCGTTTATTGATTAAAAGTGGAAAAAAAATGGTCACCAATTGATGTTATAAGTTTGATTTTTGAGAGCTCTCGTAACATGTTTAGAGCAGGTGCACCCACATTTTCATTTGTATTTTTTTCAGGTAAATTTGATGATAATTTGTTAGTCTTACTCTGTTTTTGTACTAGAGATATGGGGTTGACACCTTAATAACATTAGAGTTTTCAACTGCATAAATTGCAAATTATGTTGTTAATTAATTTGTTACTG